>ONZH01024081.1:0-42233 GCA_900303285.1 Rhinella marina | reverse complement strand
GTCAATTGTCTCTTCTCAACTATAACTGGCCTTGGTTCTATACAAGTGCTGCCGCCTCCTCCATCGTCAATTGTCTCTTCTCAACTATACTGGCCTGGGTGCTATACAAGTGCTGCCGCCTCCTCCTCCCTCAATTGTCTCTTCTCAACTATACTGGCCTGGGTGCTATACAATGCTGGAGTACGCCTGTCTGTCTTCCGACCTGTGATGTCACCGCATCGACTTCAACGCAGCCTATTCTTGGGCTGGTGCCACGATCTACTGTGTTTTTTGGGTGCTCTGGCATGACATGGACTGCTCCAGTGGACATCTTCAATGCTGTCAAATGTTGTCGACCTGGCTGTCGATGACTATTTTTGCACTTTGATTTTTTCCACTTTTTTCATTGTAATAGCAACTGCAACTAAACGAAACTATACCCTATCAGACTCCCACTATTGTAGCTGCAATTATTCAGCCGTTATTGCAAGGTTTGTTTTAGGTTCGGTTCGTACGAATCCGAATTTTACGAAAGTTCGCCGAACCGAACTTTTCAAAAGTTCGCTAATCCTATATATATATATATATATATATATATATATATATATATATATAATTTCCCCCAAATATTTCATTAAAAAAATGTTACAAATAAAAATAAATAAATAAGATAGACAAATTTGGTATCACCGCGTCCGCAACGACTGGCTCTATAAAAATATCACATGATTTACCCCATCAAGTGAACTGCGTAAAAAAATCTAATAAAAATTATGCCAAAAAAGCTTTTTTTGTCGCATCACCTACCAAAAAACATAATATCAAACAATCAAAAAGTTGTTTGCATCCCAAAATGATAGCAATAAAAACGTCACCTCATCCCACAAAAAATGAGCCCCCACACAAGATCATAGCCAAAAAATGAAAAAAATGGCTCTTAAAAAATTGCAACACAAAAACATGATTTTTTTCTAAAAATGCTCTTATTGTGTAAAATGTAAAAAAAATAATTAAAAACTAGACATATTTGGTATTGTTGCGTCCGTAACATCTGGCTCTACAAAAATATCACATGATCTACCCCATCTACCCCAAGTGAATTGTGTAAAAGAAATATAGAAAAATGTCCCTAAACTGCTTTTTTTTAGTTAACCTCCAAATTAGATTAAAAAGTGATCAGAAAGCCGGATGTACCCCAAAATGGTGCCAATAAAAAAGCATAGCTTGTCCTGCAAAAAATAAGACGTCATGCAGCTCAGTTCACAAAAAATTAAAAAGTTATCACTCTTACAAACCATGACAAAAAATTCCATGTTAGAAAATGCAGATGCTGCTCCTCTCCTTCTGAGCTCTGGCGTATCCCCAAATAACAGTTTATGACCACATGTGGGGTGTTTCTACAAACTGCTTAATCGGGGTAATAAATATTGAGTTTTGTTTTGTTGTTAACCCTTGATGTGTTATAGGAAAAAAATGATTAAAATTGAAAATCTGCAAAAAAAAGTAAAATTTTTAAATTTCACATCTATTTGGCTTTAATTCCAGTGGAATACTTAAAGGGTTAACAACATTTCTAAAACCAGTTTTGAATAGTTTGAGGGGTGTAGTTTCTAAAATGGGGTCATTTATGGGTGGTTTCTATTATGTAAGCCTCACAAAGTGACATCAGAACTGAACTGGTCCTTAAAAAAGTTGATTTTGCAAATTTGCAAAAATTGCATCTAAAATTCTAAACCTTCTACTGTTCTAAAAAAATAAAATGACACTACCAAAATGATGCCAACATAAAGTAGACATATGGGGAATGTAAATTAAAAAGGATTTTATGGAGCATCACTATCTGTCTTAAAAGCAGAGAGATTGAAATTTAGAAATTAGTGAATTTTTTTCAAATTTTCGTTACCTTTTGGATTTTAAAAAAATAAAATTAAAACTTATCGACTCAAATTTACCAATAACTTGAAGTACTGTCTGTCACGAGAAAACAATCTCAGAATCTCTTGGATAAGTAAAACCGTTCCAAACTTCCACATGAAGTGGTACTTCACAATTAGTCCTGGTCAGGAAGGGGGGAAATGGCCCAGATCTGAAGTGGTTGAGTAAAGGCTTGTGATTTCTCATGAAACCAATTCCTTATAATATTTCGGCATATAATCCTTGGAAGCTTGAAAGTTATATCATATCCACTAGATGGTCATACATAGATTATTATAAGATAGACATCTTGTGACACGGTATTGAGAAATCATGTTTTTTAGGGTATTACACATGTACTTATATTACACATATCAGGATATATGAACGGCTGTAGACACCTTTTTTATTGTTGATTTTCTTGGAATGGAAAATTAAACAACCTCCTAAATTGTCTTCCTTAAAATTTCCTACCATTTTCCTTCTGCATTGAGAGGCTACTGGTGCTGTTGAAGCATTTCTTTGGCTCTATCCACTCTCTTAGGGCACAGCCACATGGTCAGTTTTCTGCATGCTTTTTTGGAAGCCAAAATAAGGAGTGAATCTTAAAATAAGAGAAAGTATAAAGGACAAATATGATTTCTCCTCTTTTTTGAATTTACTCCTAGCTTCTAAAAGTTCATCAGGAATCCTGACTGTGTGGTGGTACCCTTACTCTTCAAAATTCAAGTAGTAGGTTGTGTATAGTAGATGTATGTGGAGAGTGGGGTGAGAATACAAGGAGATAAAATCACACAGGGTATAGGTAGGGAGGAAAGCACACACAAGACAGTTTTTAGAGGAAGGGCAGAAGCATCCTAGTCATACAGATCCAGTATGTGTTATAGGGATAAGAACATATACAGTACATGAGATATATCTGAAACTAGGAGCAGGCTATAAACTATTAGAGGGTCTGATTTTACTGTTGGTCACCATTAGTGATGAGCGAGCCGAAGCGGCAAGATTCGGGATTCGCTCGAATATTGCCCGCTTCGGCTCGGCATCACGAGGCAGCACGGACTCGTGACTATCCGTGTGTCACTGCCCGCGTGAAATGCCCGTTTTTTTCAGCCAATCAGCAGCAAAGGTAAGCCTGTGGGAACGCCTGCTGTGATGTAACAGCCCCTATGTCTCCCCAGCACTGATTGGCTGGCAGTGACATGTGACCGAAATTGACCTATGGTAGGGAGTCTAGGATCTGCAGCCTCAGCCTCATTCTGCATTGGGAAGGGGACCAGACAAGACATGGGAGAGTTAGCTTGTGTAGTGTGTGCAGCAGGCAGTTAGAACTTAGGAGTTAGGAAGCAAGAAAAGTCTTTTTAAAGACTATCTTTACTCTGAAAAACAGTATATACTATCAGCCTGTATTCTGTGTAGGAAAAGAAAGCCACAACAGTCTGTTAAAAAGCAATTGATTCTCTGAAGGAAACTACAGTGTATGCTGTCAGCCTTTGTGTGCAGAGCTGGTACACAGGCACAAACTATACATATCTTAAACAGATATATTCCTGTGCATGATAGGATAGGTCTGAAAAGAATTACAGCAAAATATCTTTCTATATAGTGCGTTTATTCTGAGTGAGCTCAGCTGTCATAGACGGTACATCTCATCAGGGTGCTATATACCTAACAGCGTATAGATACCATATTGCTCTGTGGTTTTGAGTTTAAGTTGTGCAAAGTGCGCATATTTTTTTTTGGGATAGGTCTGAAAAGAATTGCACCAGCATATTTAACTATATAGTGCATGTAATCTGAGTGAGCTCAGCTGTCATAGACCGTGCTGTGAATACGGAATACATCTCATCAGGGTGCCATATACCTAACAGCGTATAGATACCGTATTGCTCTGTGGTTTTGCGTTTAAGTTGTGCAAAGTGCGCATATTTTTTTTTTGGGGATAGGTCTGAAAAGAATTGCACCAGCATATTTAAAGGGGTTATCCCACGAATAATGTAAAAAATGAAAATCAGACATCATACAGCACATGACAACCTCTTTTTAACAAAGCTAGAACCAGCCCTGTACCTCACATGGATCCAGAGATCTCCCCATTATTTGCTCTGCTAGATTTATATCAAGCTGACAGCTCAGAGGGAGTGTCTTTTCTGCTGCAGCTCAGGAGGCGTGTCTCAGCTCTCCCTATCACAGCTCAGGAAACAGTTAAAAGTTGAAACTGAGCATGTGCGGCCTGTTCAGTGAATAGGTCAAAGAAATAAGAAATTAAGTGGACCTATACAGATACATTTTATTGAATAACTCAGTAGCTATACAAAATTTTTAATGATATGCAATTACAAAAGTATTCAGATCCAGGTGCTGGTTTGAAAACTGTAGAATATTTTTCGTGGGACAACCCCTTTAACTATATAGTGCATTTAATCTGAGTGAGCTCAGCTGTCATAGACGGTGCTGTGAATACGGAATACATCAGGGTGCCATATACCGAACAGCGTATAGATACCGTATTGCTCTGTGGTTTTGCGTTTAAGTTGCGCAAAGTGCGTATAATAATTTTTTTTGGATAGGTCTGTAAAGAATTGCAGCAAAATATCTTTCTATATAGTGCATTTATTCTGAGTGAGCTTTCATAGACAGTACATCTCATCAGGGTGCCATATACCTAACAGCGTATAGATACCGTATTGATCCTTGACAATTATAATAATATAATACTGCTACTGTGCACATGGAGAACCCCAGAGTCAGGGGGAGAGGGGGAAGAGCTGGGAGAGGTGGAAGAGGTGGTCGTGGAGGGAGAGGTGGGAATCGTGGTGGTGCTGTGGTCAGCGGTGATGACCGTGGTGTGCGTGGTGACTCAGTCCCGGCTGCTGTGGGTACAGTGGAAACACGTAAGGTCAGGGTGCATGGTCGACTCCAGAAGTTGGTAGGGAAGCGTCCTACAACTCTGACAGACCCCAAACAACAACAGGAGGTGGTTCAGTGGATTGCAGAGAGCACGTCCAGCCACATTTCGTCTGCCCCCTCATCCAGCCAGTCGACTTCTCTGACCCAGGGTGTCTGTCCTCCAACTCGCCCTCCTTCTCCCCAGCCAGAACCCTCTAGGGGTATGTCCCACGGACAAGATTTATCCATGGAACTCTTCAGCCACCACTTCCCTGATGTGCCAGCGGACGAGCTGCTATGCCCTGATTCTCAGGACCTTTTGCTGTCTCCGGGTTATGAGAGTGGGGAGTTAGCAGTGGCGTCTGAGGAGGTGGTGGAAGATGACGACAAGACACTGTTGTCGGAGGTAGTTGTCAGGGACGTCACTGTGGAGTCTGAGGAAGACCTGGGGGATGATGAGGGGACAGATCCTACTTGGGTGGATGAGGCAACTGGAGGCAGTGGTTCAGACTGTGAGGCGACATCAGCTCCACAATCTGTTGAGAGAGCCAGAAGGCAGCGACGAGGGAGAAGCTGGGGCCGAGTCACTACTTCACCAAGTGCTCCTACAGGTCACGCTCCAGCCCGTACTATGCGCCACTCCTTAGTTTGGGAGTACTTTAAGGATGATGAGGCCAATCCTCATTTGGGAGTGTGCAAGCTGTGCCACACGTCAATGAGCAGGGGTTCAAAACGCAACAACCTGACCACTAGTAGCCTGCGCAAACATTTGGAGCGAAAACACCCCACCAAATGGTTTGCACTTCTGTCAGCTGGTGGTGACGTTGACACAGTTAGTCCAGCAACTGTGTCTCGTCCAAGCCAGGACGTTGCAGCCTCCAGCCCCGAAAGGACCCCTTCAGCTCCATCTCCCTCCCTCTCCTCCACTCATGTGTCCCAGTGCGGCGTTCAACTGTCTCTACCTCAGACATTTGAACGCAAGCGCAAGTACGCAGCCACCCACCCCCATGCGCAAGCTCTAAATGTTCAAATCGCCAAGCTGATTAGTTTGGAAATGTTGCCGTACAGGATTATGGATACATAATCCTTCCGAAACCTTATGGAGGCGGCAGCCCCCTGTTACTCTGTCCCCAGCCGACACTATTTTGCCCGATGTGCCGTCCCCGCCCTGCACCGGCATGTGTCTGAGAACATTGCCCACGCTCTTAAAAACGCGGTTTGTGGTAAAGTCCACATGACCACAGATACGTGGACGAGTACCGGTGGCCAGGGACATTACATCTCCCTCACGGCACATTGGGTCAATCTGGTGGAGGCTGGGGCAGAGACCGATCGTGGGGCTGCACATGTGCTACCCACACCACGAATTGCGGGACATAGTTCCGTCTGTGTGTTTCCGGCACATTATGCCTCCACCTCCTCCTCCACCACCTCCTCCTCCTCCAAAGTGGCAGTGATGCCCCAATCGTCAAGTCTCGCTTCCTCGATGGCCAGCAGTTTCAGCACTGTGGTAGGGAAGCGGCAGCAGGCAGTCCTGAAACTGCTGAGCCTGGGGGATAAGAGGCACACGGCTGAAGAGCTCTTACAGGGCATCAGGGGGCAGACCAATGCGTGGTTGGCGCCGCTGAACCTTCAGCCAGGAATGGTGGTCTGCGATAATGGGCGTAACCTGGTGGCGGCTCTGCATCTTGGTGGGCTGACTCACGTACCCTGCATGGCCCACGTGCTCAACTTGGTGGTCCAGCGGTTCTTCAAGACCTACCCCCATTTGAGTGAGTTGCTCACCAAGGTGCGGTGCATATGCGCCCATTTTCACAAGTCCACCACCGATGCCGCGACCCTCAGGACTGTGCAAGGGCGGCTACAACTCCCTGTTCACCGGCTGCTGTGTGACGTTCCCACTCGTTGGAATTCAACGTTACACATGCTAGCCAGGGTGTACCAACAACGCAGGGCAGTTGTAGACTGCCAGCTGATCCCCCGAGGTGGTAGTCAGGCTAGTCAGCTTCCTCATGTCTATGCTGAGGAGTGGACGTGGATGGCTGGCATCTGCCAGGTCTTAGGTCCCTTTGAGGAGGCAACAGAGATGGTTAGTGGTGATGCACACATCATCAGTGTCACCATCCCTCTGTTGTGCCTCATCCAGAACTCCTTGCGGAACCTAAGATCTGAGGATTCAGCAGTGTCACAGGAGGTGGGGGAAAACAGTGACATTGAGAGCACCCTGTTGTCAGTTTTGCAGCACGGAACTGAGGAGGAGGAGGCGGCTGAGGAGGAGGAAGAAACTCTTGGGCACCATGCATCAGGGGGTGATTCCATGCTACCTGTTGAGCGGGTATGGGCTGAGGAGGATGAATTGGGGTCGGAGGAAGGGGGGGAGGAGGAGATGGAGAGTCCGCTAAGTGAGGAGGCTGAAGGCTTGCGTGTTGGCACAGTAGGGCACATGGCACAATTTATGCTTGGCTGTCTTTGTGGTGATCCCCGGGTCAAGAGGATACTGTCCACCAATGACTATTGGGTGTACACCCTCCTTGACCCATGCTACAAGGACAACTTTGCCCAACTAATACCCGTGGAGGAAAGGAGCACCCGAGTCACTTTCTACCACAAGGCCCTGGTTCAGAAACTGCTACAGGCCTTTCCAGACCAGTCGAGCAACAGGGGGCGGACTGCAGTGGCCGAAGTTGGAGAGGAGAGGAGGGGGAAAGTCAGTGTAGGTGCCAAGGGCAGGGGTACACTATTCCATGCTTTTGCCAAGTTTCTTAAACCCCAGCAAGAGAGTACGACACAGCCACAGGGCAGGCAGAGCAGGGCGGAACAGTACCGCAAGATGGTGAGGGAGTATTTTGCGGACCAGACAACTTCCTGACCGATAACTCCACGCCATATAATTACTGGCTGGCCAAGCTGGACAGAACTTGCGCAGTACGCTCTTGAGGTGTTTGCCTGCCCTGCTGCAAGTGTACTGTCTGAAAGGGTTTTTAGTGCTGCCGGGGGTATCATTACGGACAAACGGACGCGCCTGTCCACCGACAACGCCGACATCCTCACGTTCATCAAGATGAACAGGTCATGGATATCCCCCCAGTTCTCATCTCCACCTTAGGCTACCTCCTAAATTGCTTGCTTTTCTCCTCCTCTTCATCTGAGTTGCATATGCAACAATTTTTCAGGAAAGTCATCGCGCTTTCTACTAACAATTTTTCAGGAAAGTCATCCGTCTTTCTAATAACAATTTTTCAGGAAAGTCATCCGTCTTTCTAATAACAATTTTTCAGGAAAGTCATCCGTCTTTCTAATAACAATTTTTCAGGAAAGTCATCCGTCTTTCTAATAACAATTTTTCAGGAAAGTCATCCATCTTTCTAATAACAATTTTTCAGGAGTCATGCGGCTTTGTAATCAAATTTTTTATGAAAGGCCATGGGGTTCTATACACACAGTGCTGACGGAAGCCCATCAGCCTTTCTAAACACAATGCCCACTGCCTCTCCCAAGCGGTTATGGTGCTGATGTTGCCTCACACTTAAAATTGATCTGTTCCTGTGCCTGATCCACCCAAGTTGAATCTGTCCCATCATGAGAAAGTCCCCCCAAGGAGTCCCCACTGTAACTTGCTTCCCATACAACTACCTCCCCCCCGACACCTGTGTCTCGCCATTGTCCACCACCTCCTCAGACAACACTGGTAAATCCCCACTGTCAGCACACTGAGACTGCAAAAGGTCTTGCGAATTGGGGCAGAGAATGTTCTGGGGTAGCACATCAGAGAAGGGGTGACTGTGGGGTTCCAGGGAGTATGTGACCACATGCAATCTCCATCTAAAAAGTCATACTGAGGCTCACCACCATGCTTTCCACTGCAATCTTATTACTGAGGCTCACCACCATGCTTTACACTGCAATCTTATTGAAAGACAGACAATCAGGGGTTCACCGCCTGGTTGTCAGGCAGCATTTTTAAGTGGCTCACCTCCCCCTCCAACACCTATGTCTCACCATTTTCCACCACCTCCTCAGACAACACTGGTAAATCCCCATTGTCAGCACACTGAGACTGTAAAAGATCTTGCGAATTGGGGCAGAGAATGTTCTGGGGTAGCACATCAGAGAAGGGGTGACTGTGGGGTTCCAGGGAGTACGTGACCACATGCAATCTCCATCTAAAAAGTCATACTGAGGCTCACCGCCATGCTTTACACTGCCATCTTTATACTGAGGCTCACCACCATGCTTTACACTGCAATCTTATTGAAAGACAGACAATCAGGGGTTCACCGCCAGGTTGTCAGGCAGCATTTTTAAGTGGCTCACCTCCCCCCCGACACCTGTGTCTCGCCATTGTCCACACCTCCTCAGACAACACTGGTAAATCCCCATTGTCAGCACACTGAGACTGCAAAAGGTCTGGCGAATTGGGGCAGAGAATGTTCTGGGGTAGCACATCAGAGAAGGGGTGACTGTGGGGTTCCAGGGAGTACGTGACCAAATGCAATCTCCATCTAAAAAGTCATACTGAGGCTCATCGCCATGCTTTACACTGCAATCTTATTACAGAGGCTCACCACCATGCTTTACACTGCAATGTTATTGAAAGACAGACAATCAGGGGTTCACTGCCAGGTTGTCAGACAGCATTTTTAAGTGGGTCACCATTACCTTGTCCCTGAAAATTGCCTTGGGGTCATCACTAGACTATTGCCCAGATTTAGAAAAAATGGTGCAATTAGGGAGCCTCAGAGGCATCCCTACATGCTGCCCCTGGTGTTTCCTATCCATTTCCAAGGTGTTTCCATCTTTTTCTGAGGTTTTCACATGTTGGGGCAAACTTGACTGTGCAGAACCTTTGGCCCCTGCAAAAATATTCGGGTCTCCCATAGACTTTAATGGGATTCGTGATTCGGCCCGAACCCACGAATCCCGCAGTGGGATTCGGGCCGAATTCCGAACCCCCGAATCTTTTAGGATTCGCTCAACTCTAGTCACCATTAAGGTGTAAAAATATATATTTCTACTTGACCTTCAAGCAAAGATAAAAAATAAATACACATCTATATATGAAATATCCACTATTAAATTACTTAAGGAGTTAACATTGCTGAACTTCTAAATTTGAATTATTTAAGTTTAGCCTTGGAATACGATATGAGGATTGTAGTTATGCATACCCTAAAAGTAGAGTGATTACATTAGCAATTATGAGATGAGTTTCTTGCTTTTAAGGCTTCAACTTCCAACTGAGAAACACAATATTTAACTTTGAAATGAAAGCTCCAGCCCTAATGTGCTACATTATGAAAGATTCATTTTGGAATCTAGTGGAAAATACCTGGCAGCAATATGACTATATGCTATTTTTTCTCTAGAGAAAGTGTAGCTAAAATCAGATTGCATGTGTACACTAGTGTAATGTCATGGTTTGTTGGGTGCTTATATGGTTTTCCTTGAACAAGATATAATCTTTATACAAAAATAACAAGTCTAACGCAGTCTAAAAAAAATAAAAAAGTAAGGACAGTTTTGCATTCATATTCTGGAATACCATTATACACTATGTTCTGTTATAACAGTTAACAAAATATAATGGAATATTAGGACAAAATACAAAACGGAAGCCTTTAAGAGGCATTCTGTTTTGCTCCATCCTAATACATGTCTATTGGGACAAATAACGGTTCAGTTTGGTTCTGTTATACATGACAGAAAAAATAACCCTGTCCTGGCATTCCCAGTCAATGGATATGTGTATTTTGAATCTCCACTTCCATTAATACCTAGCAAGTTACTTTTGGCCTCTATATGGTGAAATTGCATATTGTATAGTAATAGCAAATTCTGAACGACCTAAACCTCTGCTTGTCTCTATATACAATCGTAGGTACATGGTGTTATATAATGATTATATAGACTTCTATGAGTGCTTTTTTACAGTTCAATGCAGCACAGAGTTCCACTTAGAGCCAGGATATGGCTATGTTCATGAGAACAAAAAAATTAACCTATTTTATTGCTTTGATATGCTTTTTATGGTTTTGAACTTTTGATATTTACTAATTTGCAAATCTAAACTCTAGGAAGCCCAATAAAAACCCCTGATAGCTACAAAAGCTATAATGGTGGCTATATTAGTTGTATTTCTGCTATCCCAGATATAATTAAGCAGTTGAACAACAAGTCTACCCGTTTAATATAAGAGAGTATTTTAGGAACTTAGGACCCAAATCGAATCTCATGGGTCATATCGTCGAATTGGACTAAAATAAAATTTTGAGAAATTCCCTCACTTCTATTACCCATATGAATAGGATCCAGAAATATCTTAGGAGATCATTCTCATCACTGTAGCACATATAATAGTCTGACATTTTCTGTTTCAGTAGCTCACATTTGGCTTTACTGTGTAGACTAGGACAGTCACTGAACAGTAATCTCATTATGATTAGTGGTTAGGAATTTAGGGCACATGACAATTCTGCAGGACTCCTATATAAGACTGAATTGCAACACAGATAAGACTCTGTATGTAGATACTCTTCTACACCCTAACATCTTGGAAAAGCATTGCATGTTATAGTTTTTGTTCCTTCAGATTATATTAGTTAATGGATAATCTTTTGGCTATTAACTCGCAATTATTGCAGCAGACATGAAACACATATCAATGATATGTATGCTTTGAATATAGCTAATCCTAGAAACATTTCTAAAAAATGTTATAAAAAACAAAAATAAGAACAATTTGTTTTCTAAACAAAGGCAGTTAAGTAATGAAACTGAAATTAAACGTATAAGACATTTAATTTACATGTAACATAGATTTTAAATGTGATTTATACAGATATCTTTCTTTCAGTCTTTAACCTGACTCTGGAATTTCTTTGATTAGTTGTTTTTATTTTGCTGAGGTGACATAAAATATAGTAATATACATTTCACTAGAAATTTAACAGCACCAGCAATGGCTTTTAGTTTTCCATTTCATTGATCAAGGGCTGCAGTTATCTCCTAAAATTTACACTAAATAGCTACATGGTAGATGACTGGAATGAACACAAGTTTTGTAGTAAAAGCCTTCCACATATATCATAAGTTTATTTCAAACTGGTATGATTTAATGGTGTGCAAAAATGTTCTGTCATTTTGCCACTTTTATAGGGCACATAAAAGATTTCCTGGACAGGGAATGTAGTCAATCATATGGCTTATAGACTCCCACTCTCATATATAAAATACACAGCACAAGAGAAAATCCACATTCTCTTTATCTGTGTTCTAAAATGTAAAATAACTATGATACAATAAGACGGCAGTCTGTCCTGTTGAAATTATTAAATCAACAAATTAAATGGGTTTTCCGGTTTGTATCAATATCCTTTAAAATAATAATTGATGGAAGTCTTTGTAATTCTGTACTGTATTTATTTTACCTTTATTCCTCCTATTACCCGTTCTGGGCTGTAGTCACATGACCATGTTCATGCAATTCTTTCTTATTTCTTGTGATGTTATGTCCATGAACGTGTCAGAGCATCATGGGGGAATATGGTAGGAGAGAGTCTATGTAACTAGCTGGGTAAGAGAAGCTATAAACTAGCTAGACTTTGTTGGTAGCAGTGACAGGGGAGTGTGTATGTAACTACCTGGGTGTGAGCTGCTATAAACTAGCATGGGGTTGTTAGGGGCAATGATAAGGAGTGTATATGTAACTAGCTGGGTTGAAGGAGCTATAAACTAGCTGGGGGTTGTAATTAGTGGTGTTGAAGCTTCGGAAGAGAAAGGAGAAGTGCATCAAGGGTTTGGTTGGATACAGTAACATGAAGTACTACATACTGCATAGAAACAAACTAGAATAATGTCTTTACACTGAGAAAATGGGTCAGGAAAGTAAAAAAAAAAAAAAACATAAGGAAGATGTACATGAGGTATGCAACTTACATGAGCATGTCTGTTAAACAGCATAGTTGTCCAAACACAAACCAATTTAAAGATTTAAAAAAAAATCCTTGGTATCTATAAAGGGGCAGACTGGGAACTTAAAATAGCCCTGGAAAAAAACACTAAAAGTGGCCCAGTTTTGTATTCGGTTCCAAATTGATGGAAGGTAGGACCAGCAATACCATATTGTGGCACATTATACCACCCCAGTAGATCCAAATACCACAGTCCATAACAACATACTAAACCCATTATCTAAATACATCCCCAAAAACTTGCACTGGCTGGCCATGAGGAGGGTTCAAGCAGCACCATGGGCATTGGCCCACCGGAAAATCTACCTGTAAGGTCTATGGCCAATCCACCCCTGTATCTATGTATCTATAATTAGAAGCAGAATCTATTCATCCCACTGGCAGAATATACACTACAATATGCTTTATCTAAGGAGTACTATTTATTATTCTGATTTTTAAATTACTGTTAAAGTTTAGCATAGTCCGTTACTCATTATATGTGCTGTTGGACTTTGTTAAAAAAAAATTGGTCCCAGCCTTTTGCACCAGCTTCATGAGGTTTATTGGTAGTCCATGGATTTTAAGTGGGCCAAAAGGCCTTCTGTCACACTAAAAGACAACAGTATTATAAATGATATTGGCAAGTGGGGACCTCTTACAGATTTTGTGTTGGAATGCAGTTATATCTCTGTTAGCTATGCCATTGTAAATTTAACCACTGAATTTTGCCTTTGCTGCACCAAAATACAGTAATGGCTTCCTCTTCCAGTCTGAAATGAGCTTGGCTAGAGGAGAAAGTATTTTAACTTGTAGTTGAGTAGGATGGGTTAAGTTAATGGCTGTATGGGAAATTGTAACCTTTAGAGGAATTAAATTACGGTCTTTATTGACTTTCAGCTTTGGCATATAGTGGGAGTACTGGGCATAAATATAGGGAATGTCGGTTTCAAAAGCTTTAACACCTTAAGGACCCAGCCATTTTTCACCTTAAGGACCAGGCCATTTTTAGCAAATCTGACATGTCTCAGTTTATGTGGTAATAACTTTAGAACGCTTTTACTTATCCAGGCCATTCTGAGATTGTTTTTTCATCACATATTGTACTTCATGACAGTGGTAAATTGTGGTCAAAATATTTCATTCTTATTTATAAAAAAATACTAAATTTACAAAAAATGTAGAAAAATTTGCAAATTTCCAAATGTCAATATCTCTACTTTTAAAATACATAGTAATACCTCCAAAAATAGTTATGACTTTACATTCACCATGTGTCTACTTCATGTTTGGATCACTTTAAAAATTACATTTTATTTTTTTGGGACGTTAGAAGGCTTAGAAATTTAGAAGCAAATCTTGAAATTTTTCACAAAATTTCCAAAACCCACTTTTTAAGGACCAGTTCAGGTCTGAAGTTACTTTGTGAGGCTTCCATCATAGAAACCACCCAAAAATGACCCCATTTTAGAAACTACACCCCTCAAGGTATTCAAAACTGATTTTACAAACGTTATTAACCCTTTAGGTGTTCCACAAGAATTAAAGGAAAATGTAGCCAAAATTTCCAAATTTCACTTTTTTGGCACATTTTCTATATGAATCATTTTATTCTGAGAATAAAGCAAGGGTTAACTGCCAAACAAAACTCAGTAATTATTACCCTGATTCTGTAGTTTACAGAAATGCCCAATTTGTCATTGTAAACTGCTGTACAGGCACAAGGCAGGGCGCAGAAGGAAAGGAACGCCAGGGCAGATTTCACTGGAAAAAGTTTAAGTTGCCATGTCACATTTGATGCACCCCTAGAGTAGGAAACTCCAAAAAACTGACCCCATTTTGGAAACTACGGGATAAGTTGGCAGTTTTGTTAGTGCTATTTTAGAGTACATATGATTTTTGGTAGCTCTATATTACACTTTTTGTGAGGCAAGGTAACAAAAACTAGCAGTTTTGGCATTGTTTTTATTTTTTGTTATTTACAACATTCATCTGACAGGTTAGATTGTGTGATATTTTTTATAGAGCAGGTCGTTATGGACGCGGCAATATCTAATATGTATACTTTTTTTATTTATTTAAGTTTTACACAATATTTTTGAAGCACAAAAAAAAAAATTTTAGTGTCTCCATAGTCAAAGAGCTATAATTTTTTTATTTTTTGGGCGATTGTCTCAGGTAGGGGCTCATTTTTTGCGGGATGAGATGATGATTAGATTGGTACTATTTTTGGGGGCATACGCTTTTTTGATCGCTTGGTATTACATTTTTTGTGATGAAATGTGAGATCATGCTATATTTTTGTAGAGCAGGTTTTTACGGACGTGGCAATACCTAACATGTATACTTATTTTTATTTATTTAAGTTTTACACAATAATATCCTTTTTGAAACAAAAAAAGTCATGTTTTAGTGTCTCCATAGTCAGAGAGCTGTAGTTTTTTTTATTTTTTGGGCGATTGTCTCAGGTAGGGGCTCATTTTTTGCGGGATGAGATGACGATTAGATTGGTACTATTTTTGGGGGCATACGCTTTTTTGATCGCTTGGTATTACAATTTTTGTGATGAAATATGACAAAAATGGCTTTTTTTTAGGCAGTTTTTATTTTTTATTTTTTACGGTGTTGACTGGGCAGGCTGGATCATGTGATATTTTAATAAAGCAGGTTTTTACGGAAGTGGCGATACCTAATACGTATTTTTTATGTATGACCGTGAGACACTGACCGTTGCCTAGGAGACCCAGCGCTGTGGCTGGGTCTCCTGGGCTTCCATAGATGGGAGTCCCGATGCCTCTGGGCAAGGCATCGGGGCTTCCATGTCAACCATCGGGCCCCCCCACCGCCTCACGGGGACCCGATGGCTTTAAAAAGCTGCCGCAATTGCCTTGTATGCCGCGGTCAGCGTGACTGCGGCATACAAGGGGTTAATCCGCCGGCATCGGTGTAATCACCGGTGCTGGCTGATACAGCAGAGGCCCGGCTATTAGTATCAGCCGGGCCCCTGCTGCAGATTGCGGCAGCGGGGCAGCAGCAGCACGTTAACCCTAGGACGAGAATGCTCGTCCTAGGGCGTTAAGTAATGCCATATTAGGACGAGCATTCTCGTCCTAGGTCGGGAACCTGTTAATGGAATAACCTTTAAAAGAATGCTTTATTTTTTATAAAATATGTATATTATTTTTTACTTATATATTTTTCCTGTTGAAGTGTAATCACTTCAGGTTGGACATATTATATGGCTAGAGACATGGCAGTCTGTAATTGGTGATCACCGCTGATGTTGATCGATGTCAAGAATCTGATTTTGTTCAACCTAAACCTTATGATTTACAGCAAATATGCATCATCTTCACTACCTTCATTTAACATTTGTCATTTTGAAATTCAACAATTAATTCATATTAAAGTGTAAGCTGACAAACCTTCACATCTAGGTATTGGGCCACTCCACATAATTTTCCCATCTAACAGCATACACGTGATGGTTTCAGTGCCTTGAGTTTTGATAAATCCATCTTCACAGACCACAGAGACCGAGCTTCCTAACTGAAAGTTGTCTCCGAAGCGACGAGCATTTAATGGAACTCCAGGATCTGGACACTCGTTATGCCCAAATGCTGAAAAACAGAAGTTAAGAATTAAAGATTGTAACACAAAAAAATTTAGGCTAAAACAAAATAGCTGCTGTATCATGTGTATTATCTTAAGATTACAGAATTCAGAATACACTTCTGAAAATAAAAAATCTATGAATAATATCTTGGTGATTGATTATATGTTTCATGTAAATGCTACAGTTAGCAATAATATTGAAATGTTTTTCTTCATTTCATTAGCATACATTTTCATTATATATTGTAAAACTATGGAAATCCATACATTTCTAAAATAGACAGGTGAAATACTAAAAAGATGTGCACTGTGGTTTGGTATAGGATAGATAGGATATACCAGTGAGACAGTTATACCATAACTCACAGGTTACTAAAATTAGGAATTGCCATCAGTCCCTAAGATGTTCACTCTATCTGTATTTTGAATTAACAATTTATTTTGCTTCTTAGTGACCAAACCTTAAACTTATATAACCAAAACAACATGCCATGTAATATGATTGCAGTCATTTTCCCATGTAATTCCTACTTCAACTATAAATGATATCCTCTGGTCTGCAAATGGCATCACTTTTTGACGCAATGGTGTTTAATCTACTAACAGACCTTAAAGGGGTTGGTCAGCCACATTTTCTCTAAAATAAACACCTTACATTGCTATGAAACAAACAAAGCAATACTTACCTTAGCAATCTCTTACTGCTCCCATGCTGATGGTTCCTGAATGCACTGTTGGTTTCATTTACTTAGTGCTAGTGATCAACAAGTATCAACACATGTGACCACTGCAGTCAATGGCTGTAATGATCATGTATCAACACCACTGAGGTCAGCGCTGTGGCTGGTGATCGGCTAAAGCATTGTCATCTTGTATCAACACATCATTAATGGAGCCTTGAGAGCATTGGCATGAAAGGGGCAAAAGATTGGTACGGTGATCATTGAAAACCTTCCCTCCCCAGATGATCTGTTTTGCTGTAGCTCTGAAAGAAAAACCACAAAGCTTCATTGTGTGGTGGATGGAGCTGGTAACTGCAATGCTGGTCCCACTGAAGTGAATTAACTCCATCAACTACACAATGGGTGGATCTGTGTAGTTTTGATGCCTACTTTGGCATCATAGCTTCTCAGAAATAACTGATAGATGAGGGTGCTTGATTTTGTACCCCCATAGACCAGATGTTGATGGCCTATCCTGGGGATAGGCTATCAACACCAAAATTCTACACAATAATTTTAACGTCATGGTCACAAACAATAATTCATCTTAGGGTAGAGAGGCTTTATCAATAAAGCTAGAAGCAACTATAAAGATGGCTACAGTCCTGGATAAAATAGAAGGATTCCTGCTAGAAAATTTGTTAGATAATATATACTTGTAGATAAGTAAATAAAGAGCATTATGATGTGGTGGTTTGGATAGATCGGTAAAGATTACATAGTGGAATTAGACTAAAAAAAGTAAAAAAAAAATTAAGAGACCAAAAGCGACAGTAGGGATGAATCCTTCTAAACTAATGTTTATTTAGAATTACTTATGTATGCAAGATAGATACACTGACATAAGTATGTAATGAAAAAAAGGGATAATAATTACAAAAAATAATTTCATTATATTTCAAAATAAAAAAGGGAAACAATTATATAAACTGATTAAGAGGTGAATACTTAACACTGCATATGAGTGTAAATAATGCAGAGTGTATCATACCAACGGTCCTTGTCTTTCAATGACTTGAGTTGCATTCTACATATTAGAAGAATCTTGACATTTCTCCAAGATAACACATTTCTCACACTGTTCAGTTCAATGGACATAAACATTGATTATTCTCAGACCTTTAACCTAATACATTTCCAGTCTACAACTGCCTTTAAAATCACAGAGAGCAGCGGTTGTCTAAGCATCTGTGCTCCTGATGTGTTCTGTGTTTCATTTTTTAACCCTATCACCGTTCATTCCTCTACAGGGAAATAATTTTCCGCCAGTACTTCTTATCCTGTGGGTGAAACAGTGTGAATGCTTGAATACTTATTGGATATTGTTCTGCTGACAGAGAAGAACTAAACTTGCTCTAGCTCAAAGTGTATTATTATGAAGACAAGATTTAAAAGGAAAATAAGACCCAACTCTTGTTTGCTTATTGGCTTGCAAATGTTTCTCAAGGGAGGTGTTGCATGCATGAAAATACTCAGAGGTGGGGTGAGGGGTAGGTGGAGCAATCGCCTACAGACAGAGCACTTCAAAAAAATCCATCAAAAAGTGATTGAAATCAAGTAAAGTCATTTAAAGTCAATTCAAAATTTCTGGCCATTGTTTACATGATTCATTAAGAATGAATATAAAAAAAGAATCAAGATGAGGATTACTAGATCTGTATACTGGAAAATTGGAATGTTAGATAGCTAGATAGATAGATAACCTCCCCATGGCCTTTTTACATGGGACCAAGAGAATAAGAACGATCTTGACTAGAAATGGGCATCCTCTGGATAGATCATCAGCATCTGATCGGCGGGGGTCCGACACCCGGGGCCCCCGCCGATCAGCTGTTTGAGAAGGCAGCGGTGCTGCAGGAGCGCCGCAGCCTTCTCTGTGTTTACTGCAGGCCCAGTGACTTCACGACTAGTATCACTGGCCTGGGCGGGGCTAAGCTCTGTTCACATGAATGAAGCTTAGCCGCGCCCAGGCCAGTAATAGTAGTCGTGAGGTCACTATTATTATTATTATTCAATGTCATATCATAAAATAATATAAACTATAGCATATGGAATTTTCTTTCTGTCAGGTGGTGCAGTATGGAGACACTATACAACGGCACACAGACTTTAAATGGGATTTTCTGGAATTTTTTAACTGATGACTGATGTCCGGATAGGTCATCTTTATCTGATCAGTAGGGCCCAACATCCGGGACCCTGCTGATTAGCAGTTTGAGAAGGCAACAGTTGCAGTAGCTCTGAGGCCTTCTATCTGCTCACCAACCACAGTGCCATATATTGTATAGTGACTGTGCTTGGTATCATAGCTCAGCCCTATTCACTTTAAAGGGACTGAGTTGTACCTAGGCCATGTGATATATGAACATGACATCACATGGCCTAGGTAAAACTGGAGAAAGCTACGGGGCTACTGCAATGCTGGTACCTTCTCAAATAGCTGATCTGCAGAGGTTCAGGGTGTCAAATGCCTATGGATCAGATACTGATCTGAGGATAGTTGATCAGTTTCATAATCGCGGAAAGACTCTTTAATATAGTACAGTATGTGCCTCTGTAGAAACTGTACACATAGAAATGAACATATCTAGTTAAAGTTGTGGGTGGTAAACACAATGACAATTCTGTCTGCTGATCAAGCTGAAAAAACTTTAATGTAAATGTAAAACTAAAACAAAAAATAAAAAATAAAAAAAATATACATTTTAAAATGCACCAAAAAAATTATTTTGAAACTGCCACAAACATTTTTTCCTTACCGATGTATGACAAATATTCCACTAAGTCAAGTTAAATCTACTCAAACATACAGATATGATTAATTTACACACCATCAACTTTTCAGTACAAGAATAATGAATATTTCATGAAACCAGCACACGTATGGAAGAATATATTCCAGATTCTAGGAATACCCCAAAGTTATATTATGTGAGTGCAATAATAAATGTAGCCATTGAGTTATTCATCTTCATTACTGTTAATTAAACCTCCACCATGCCTACTTTACTGACTTGTAAAGGGTATCATCTAGTGATAAAAAAGAACATGCACGAAGCCAAGATTAGTCATGTAACATTTAAAAAATATAAATCTAACAAGTATGTATGTATGTATGATATATATAAATATATATATATATATATACTTTGATATCATGTAAAGTAATCAGCTTATATAACCGTGTGCCCTCAAAATAACTCAACATATAGCCATTAATGTCTAAACAACAAAAGAGAGTACACCCCTAAGTGAAAATGGCGTAATTGTGCCCAAAGTGTCAATATTTTGTGTGGCCACTATTAATTTCCAGCACTGCCTTAACTCTCTCTCTCTTAGGCATATAGTTCGCTAGAGCTTCACAGGTTGCCACTGGAATCTTCTTCCACTCTTCAATAAACACATGACGGTGCTCGTAGATGTTGGAGACCTTGCGCTCCTCAACTTTTGCTTGAGGATGCCCCACAGATGCCCAATACGGTTTAGGTCTGGCGACATGCTTGACTAGTCTAGCATCTTTACCCTCAGTTTCCTAAGCAAAGCAGTAGTCGTCTTAGAGGTAAGTTTGGGGTTGTTACCATGTTGGATATTGCCCTGCGGCCCAGTTTCCAAAAGGAGGGGGTCATGCTCTGGTTGCAGTGTGCGGTGTATAGTCTGAGCACTGACAGGCTGACCTCCCACCTCTTTAATCATCTTTAACCTCTGCAGCAATGCTGGCAGCACTCATGTATCTATTTTGAAAAGACATCCTCTGGATATGACGCTGAGCACGTGCGCTCAACTTCTTCGGTCGACCATGGCGAGGCCTGTTCTGAGTGGAGCCTGTCTTGTTAAACCACTGTATGGTCTTGGCTACAATGCTGCAGCTCAATTTCAGAGTGTTTGTAATCTTCATATAGCATAGGCCATCTTTATGTAGAGAAACAATTCTTTTTTTCAGATCCTCAGAGAGTTCTTAGCCATGAGGTGCCATGTTGAACTTCCAGTAACTATTATGAGAGAGTGTGGGGGCAATAACATCAAATTTAACACACTTGCTTCTCATTCACACCTAAGACCTTGTAACACTAATTAGTCACATGCCACTGGGAGGAAAAATGGCTAACTGGCCACTATTTGGCCTTTTTTACTTAGTGGTGTACTCAATTTTGTTGCCAGTGGTTAGACTTTAATGTCTGCGTGTTGAGTTATTTGAATCAGATTTACACACATCAAAGTGTCATATCTTCATTGATGTCCCATGAAAAGATATAATAAAATATTTACAAAAATGTGAGGGGTGTACTCAATTTGTTAATACTATATATATAGAGGTATGACTTTTTTATTTTCCCGTCTATCTAGCTGTTTGGGGATTGTTTTTTGTGGGACAAGTTGTAGTATTAATGTTGTCATTTTGGCGTACACATAACTTTTATTAACGCTTTCTGGAAGGGAGATTGGAAAAATATAAATTCTAGGATGTTAATTTTTAATATAAATAACATAAAATCTTTGTTCTCTGGGTTAGTATTATTATAGCAATACCAAAGGAAGAAAATATTTTTGCTTTGCTGCCTCCCAAAATCCATAACTTTTTTATATTTTTCTTTCTATGGAGTTGTGTGAGGGCTTGATTTTTATGGGACAACATGTAGTTTTGATTGATATTATTTTGGAGTAAATTATGCTTTTTGTTCACTTGTTATTAAAAATGTTTTTATGGCAACAAAGAATAAGATAGCAATTCTGTCATTTTTTAAAATGTATTTTTAAGGCGTTCAATGTAGGGGATAATTTAAATCATATTTATGTAGTGCGGGTCGTTATAGATGCAGAAATACAAAACATATGGGGGATTTTTTTTGCAATTTTTTTCATTGAAAAACATATTTTTCAAAATAAAAAGGTTACCAATATTTACTGAAATATTTTATTTAATATTTTTTTTTTAACTTTTTTTTACCACTTAATAGTCCCACAAGGGGACTATAACAGAGAACATTTTGATTGCTTTTAAAATGCAATGCCTATAATACATTAAGGGGTTAATGGTATAGAAAGGGGTTAATGAAAGAAATTCTGAACAATCAATGCTCTCACTATAACTGGCTACCCCACCAAACTAAGTAATTTGGGGAAAAGAGTTTTGGTGACCAAGAACCTAATGATAACTTGGCTGAGCTACAAAGTTTTGTGTGCAGATAGGAGAAATGGGTTGGAAGGTCAACATTACTGCTGAAGTCTATCAATCTGGGATTTATGGCAGAGTGGGTAGAAAGAAGTCTCTCATTAGTAAAAGACACATGAAAGCCTTGCTTGTATGTAAAAAAAATACTCTCAAACTGTGAGAAACAAGATTTCTGTGCCAATGAAACTAAGATTGAACGTGTCTGTTGGAAACTAGGCGTTGCTCATCACCTGCCATATGCCATCCCTTCAGTGAAGCATGGTGGTAGTACCATCATACTGGGGGGGGTGATTTTCAATGGTAACAATGTCACAAGGAGACAGATCAGTGTTGAAGGAAATTTGAATGGAGTAAAGTACAGAGATATTTTAATGAAAACCTGATCCAGAGTGCTCTGGGCCTTAGACTGGGCCGAAGGATCACCTTCCCACAAAACAATGACCCTAAGCAAACAGCCAAGGCAATATAGGAGTGGCTTAGAAAAAACTCTGTGAATGTCCTTCAGTGGCCAAACCAGAGACCTGACTTAAACCCAATTGAAAATCTCTGGAAAGACCTGAAAATGGCTGTCCACCAATGTTCCCCATCCAACCTGCCAGAGCTTGAGAGGATCTGTACAGAACAATGGCAGAAAATCCCAAAATCCTGATGTGCAGACCTTGTGGCATCATATCCAAGAAGACTGGAGGCATAAGGTGCTTCAACTCCTGAGCAAAGGGTGTGGATACTTATGTCAGTGAAATATTTTAGTTTTTCCTTTTCCATAAATTAGCAAAGATATTGAACATTCTGTTTTCACTTTCTCATTATGGGATAAGAAGTGCACAATGATGGGACATTTTTTTTTATTTCTTTCATTTTAGCACAAGGCCACAACATAACTAAATGTGAAAAAGTGAAACGGTCTGAAGAATGTATCGTGTGTCATTTTATAGAATGTCCTCCATCATGTAGTGCCAACAGAGACACCATAGGGTGGCACGCAATGTATTATTTGGCTTTGATATACTAAACTCTAGAGACTCTATCTATCATCTCTGCAGTCTGCATAAAGTCTAATTTAGTGACACAATACAAATTTATAACAGTACAGTATATTTAGTTTTCAAAGAAATGGGGACCGTTTACACAGAGATGCAATGTCAGACACAGACCTGAGTGTCGCTGTGTCTGGAGAAAAAAATATTTATGTATTTCTACTTTCTACTCTGAATTCTAGTATCAAATTCTAGCACTTTGGAATCAATATTCAAACAATAGTAACCTGAATTCTTCATCAAGGCTTTTGTATTTTTGCTCAAACTGTAAAAACCTTTAATACAAAATTAGCAGTGAATGTCAGTTTCCAATAAAACCTCTGATGCCTGTAGGAACATTTTTTAATTTCTGTCATGGCAAACTCGATTTGTTATGAAATAAGCGAAGCTTTCATTTTGTCAGATCGAGTTTAAGTCAATTCAGGCAGTGCTAGTAACAACTCGCATATGGATAGTGCAGTTGTTTTCTCTTCCTTTGGATTGTGATTATTTAATCACTTTTTTCTTGGGAAGACACGTTGCAAGAAGTCCCCATAATGCACCTTTATATGGAGAAAGTGTTTTGCCAAGAGCTTTGACAGAATAGCATTTCCACTTACGTAACTTGGTTAGCAACAATGAATATAGTGGTAAACATAACAAGATGTATGAAACAAGGATATGATTGTTGCAATGACAACAGATAGCAAGATATGGTTTCTTGTTCTGTTCATATACTTCTATAAATTTAATGCATCAACAGAAAACTACATAGTGTAAAAAAAACATTTTAACAGTTTATTGTGTTTATATATCTTTGTATGTGACTATCCATCTTTAAAAAAGATTATTAAATGTTTCAGTATTCACATAATTTACTGGATCACATGCAACAGTTCTGTATTTCTCTTGTGAACTTCACTGTGTTGACTGCGACTGATTGAGCTGAGTCATCTTATTCTTATAAGAAGGTAAGGAATGTCATGATATATAACAGATTTACTTATAGAGGCCTACATAAGGTATGTAGACAGCTCCCCTGCCACTTTCTGCTTTCTTGTTATTTCTTCCTTGTGACTTTATAAGGTTTGTGACTATTTTCTAACCATTATGGGTACAGTATGTTCATATATAGCATATATGTAGCAGAGATCATAGACCACATTCAGATCTATAGAACCAATATTCAGTAACAGAAAGTTCTGCAACAAATCTTCTCCATGTGAACATATCCTTAGGACAAAATACTCAGGGCAATGATCAGGAGCAAACAGTTCATTCCTTATCATTCCCAGATTTTTATTGCATAAAGATGCATTAACTTGGAGCAACTTACTCTACATATGGATAAACGATCCCCGCATTGTACAATTGAAACATTGTTTGACATTGAGTGTGTAAATTGGCCTTTACTCTGATTTGTTGCAGCTACCATAAGGCACACACCTTGAAGTGGTTCCATATCCTGTATCATGTATTGATGATCTATCCACCAGAAATTCGTAAGCAAAATTTTTCAAGATTAAATAAAGTATGAAGGATTTTATTTGGGGACAAACTCCTATTTTCTGTACTACACAGTTTTTAAAGAGGACCTGTCTCCTATACTGACACGTGTGCTTTAGGACATCAAGGAGTTCAAGGAGTCATTGGACAAGAATAGTATTTGACAGTAATAGTAACATCTTTTTTCTCGAACATGCCATACAGTTTTGACACAAATTTTGAGACAAATCTTCTCCCTAAGAAATTAAAAAAACCAAAAGATCTATGCACATTACCCCATCCATGTTCCTTTAATTACTTCAGACTTGTGTCCCATTTATCTAACCCAGCCATTTTCTATAACATTTCTGGCTCAATAGATCAAGCTTCCCAGTCGGGTTAGTTCTTAGACCCCTATTATCTGTGACCATAACATTTAAGTTTCTTATGGGGCTAGACTCTGGTCAGGTGTGGTCACTAAGGCAGGAAGCAATGTAATTTCCTGTTTACATGCAGACAGGAAGTCATGATTTGGAGCAGATAGAGGAAACTGATTGCAATCTCGTTAGGTGGAATGTTGTATCTGTTACATAAGTCACATTTAACAAAATGTTATCCCACTGACTGAACCACTTACTGCTATACGTAATATTGAATCCACGTCCAGACATGGAATGATCTGCTTGAAATTCCAGCCGCAGTATATGATTGTTACTAGTAAGATGAGATGGGACTTCCGCACCAGTGAACGTTCCTAATATTGGAGAGTCTAAAGAGTCGCCATCTTTAATAGCCAGAAAATCAAACTGAGACTCCAAGTCGAAATCATTAAAAGACAAATGTATTCGGCTGCCTGGATCTGAAATGATGGTCCAGATGCAGTTTAAATTGTTTCCGTAACCTTCTGGGTAGTCAGGAGAAAGGACTGTTCCCATCGGTGCAGTAAAATTTGACAGGCATGGAACTGTAAAAGTGAAATACAATAAATTAGTGCGTGGACAGGTTTTAGCAAGCTCCTCACTTTACTTTAAAAAATTTGCATAATACGCAGCTTGTTAGTTTTTGATTGCCTACGTGTGGGCATAATCCCTGGACAGAGTCCAAATGAACATTACAATTGTCAGCTCTAATTGCATTTTCTTTGTCTGAAAACTCTCCATTGCAAATGACTCCACTTACATATGTAACATAGAAGACAATGTAAAATCATTTGCAAAGTAACAGAAAACAGGATTATGGGTTTGCTTAAATTAAGGGGGAAAAAAACATGTAAGACTTGGAAGAGAAGAAACCTGTAGCTGATTATACCAATCTTCATTAACTTGCTGGATGTCTTCACTGAAGTCTAAACAACAGATGGCATACAATTTCTTAGTGTATGATATTAGGATTAAATTTGTGTACTATGGGGGCAAGCAAATTTTTTTTATACAAAGACATGGAGTAACAGAAAAGTACAGTCTCAGATAAGCTCATGAGCTGGCAAAAAACACAAATCTGTACATCTCTCCAGTCAAGTGATTAAAGCACAAAAAATATAAGAGCAGTCTATCTTCTATCTTCTATCTATCTATCTATCTATCTATCTATCTATGAAACAAAAAAAAAATCCCGGCAGCACTGGACGAGGAAAAACAGGTGCACGCCAAACAGACCAGACCAAGGTCCCAGCATATAAAAAAAGAAAAAAGAGGCAGCACTCTCCAGTAAAAAAGTGAAAAAATTAAAGTCTTTATTTACCCATGTGGGATTGCGACATTTCGGCCCAGACTGAGAAAGGCTCAGTCTGGGCCGAAACGTCGCAATCCCACATGGGTAAATAAAGACTTTAATTTTTTCACTTTTTTACTGGAGAGTGCTGCCTCTTTTTTCTTATCTATCTATCTATCTATCTATCTATCTATTTTTACAAAGAAGAGGCATTACCCCATATATGGTGAACAGTGGTGGACCTGCTTTTATTTTCGCCAACTGAGACATTTCAGCCCAACACAATGAGGCCTGTCTCAAGCTCTCTAGCTATTGTCACAGCTATTGCTTGTGGTGCCATCAGCAAAGACAGACTCACAAATTTCCAGGGTTAAAAGTCCAAACAACTTTTATTTTCCACCCAATACCTGACAGTGGCATGCAAGTTCATTAGTCCCTTTTATGCATCCACATGTGGGTGATAAGGACCCTATCTGGGAAAGGTTTTAAATAGACATGATAAACAAACAGCCTGAACAGGCCAAACACCTCTCTTGTCCCAGATACTTAGAGATAATAAAATGTGACATTTACTAAGGCCTCTTTCACACTAGCGTTAGTACGGATCCGGCGGGTCCCTTCACCCGCCGGATCCGTACTGAGTAATACAACCTTGTGGATCCGTAATTCCGGATCCGGTTGTATTAGCGTTTAAACGGATCCGGAATAACCTCTATTGAAAGTCAATGGAGGACGGATCCGTTTACAAGTGTGTCCACACCTAACGGATCCGTCCCCATTGACTTGCATTGGGGGTCATTCCGGATCCGTTTAGGTGCGGATAACTAGTACGGAGAGCAAACCGCAACATGTTGCGGTTTGCTCTCCGGTCTGAAGACTGAACGGAATGCTTTCAGGAGCATTCCGTTGTCTTCAGTTCAGTTTTGTCCCCATTGACAATGAATGGGGACAAAACGGAAGCGTTTTATTCCGGTATTGAGCCCCTATGACGGAGCTCAATACCGGAATTCCATAACGCTAGTGTGAAAGTAGCCTAAGTTTATAAATCATGGCTATACTGTACTTATGCATCCCTTAGATATTATTCACTCACTGCTGGAAAGAGATAACGCTAAAACTAAAATAACAAATTTTGATTGATAATCATTTAAAACATGGGTATGGCTCAAAATCAATTCAGAAAAGTACCAGTGTGTGAAGCTGAGGCACTATCCACACCAGTACACTGTGTCTCACCTGCGGGGTGAACTTAATGTGACCTCCCCCACAACAGGAGAAATGTCACCCCAGACCTGTGAGACACACATACACAGTGGGTTGAGTAAATGTGTGTCCAAACCTTGGACCTATGATAGGTGTAGCAAACTGGAGAGCACACTTCAGGTTCACTAACTCTCCCTCCAAACACCTAGTGGCCAGTGAATTCCACACTTGCCCATTTGCACACTACAATCAGCTGTGTGAGGATAGACAGAGAGCACTTTACTGGGACCTAGAGTGGGTTAGTTACTCATGGAAGTGGAGTATGTACCCCAGTATCCCCTCCACACTCAGCCCCTCTAGCGATTGACTACTTCTATCTACCAAATCCCCCCACCTTTAACCTTATCAGGCTCAACATGTTTCTGCCATTTACAAGCTTCATAAGGAGCCCCACAGAGGCTGTAGCAAGGAGACTGAAAGAGGGACAGCTACACACACTGTTGGTGTTTAGTTTCCGGCACTAGTATGGCCATACTACCGCCGGAGGCTCCACACCAACAGTGGACTCACTGGACTGGAAGCGTGATGCGATCTATCCACATGTCACCACTGCCTGCCACTGACTAGCTAGCAGCAGTGATGTATGGATAGTATATCACACTTCTGGTCCAGTGAGGACATGAAGTGGAGAAGAGGAAACCTCAGAGATGAAACTAAGGAGACGGTGACAGTTGAGTCTAATTTTTTAATCTCTATATCCAATATCAAAAGTGGTTCATGGTTTTGATGAACCTCTTTAACACAGTAGTAATCTCCCACAATGACCATACACGCAACTCAGTTTGCAAGCAAAGGGGGAAAGTAGCCATGCTATGCTAATGTTTTACTTTTAAAGAGGTATTCAAATTTTATTACATTTTGTATAAACTGCCCCAATTATCTTCTTTAAAAAATGGTCTTACAAAATGTGGCCATATGTCTATACTCTCCCATTTTAACCACAGAACTACAGCTGCAGTCTAGAAAGAATCCCATGATTTAACCGTAACCCAGTTTACTCCTGTTGATTGCAGCTGTTAATAAATTCTTCAAATTTGAAAGTGGGACTACAAAAGTTTGGAGTGAAGTCTAAGCCTTAAGCTTTGCTAAAGTCATTTCCTAAGACTTGGTCATCGATATCAGATTGGCGGGTGTCTGACTACTGACATCAGTGCAGTTTAGCTGTTTTCATAAGCCAGAACCAGACACCAAAACTACCCAGCTCCATACACTGTGTAGTGGTCCTACCATGTTACTGTCTGCCTGCAGTGCTGCAGTAACCCCACAATAAATATACAATTAAATTTTTGCCATTTTTACTGTATTTGTTTTTTTTTTGCTCCATTCTGTGTAATATTTATACATGTAAAAAACAATTTACCATATATGTGACATATACATATCAGTATGCATATACAAGAAAATAAATACTTACAGATACATATTGGGATATTTGCAGACCACTGATTATTTTCTTTACAGGATATTGATTTTTGTCCTATTAATTCAAATCCAAACTGACATTCAAATCTAAGGACATCTCCATTGGAGAAGCCGTCTCCTTCCCGAATACCATACAATGGGGTTCCAGGGTCACCACAGCTTTCCTTTTCAATTTCTATAACAATCAGAGAAAGTTAAAACTTAGGACGAAAAGGCCATAGTACAACACAGAAATGTCTTTCAATTCCCAGTAAATAGCAATAAGCCAAATACCAAAAATTTGCAATGTGTGCCACCAGGCAGTGGGGTAAGGTATGCACTGTGGGTAGAGAAGAGCAAATAGATTCTAAAATAAATCAAATTTGACTTGTAGTTTCAAAAAATTTGGGTCAAACCGGAATCTGAATTTTTGGCAATGCAATTCAAGCTAGTTTCTCAAATTGGAGTGAGCAATTTTCAGATCAGAAGGAAGACCCAGATGGAAAACGAGGATCACATGATTCCAGACGTTGTGTGCATACACACATTGAAAGGCATTTGCTGCTAAAAACTAAATATTTTTTGGATCATTTTTCAAACATAAAAAATCCCACAGTGCAGATTTTTAAAGAGCTTGCTTGATTAATGCAATTAAGCATTTATTATGTCAAGTTTTACTCTAAATGTTACGGATTAATATTCTACTATATCTTTATAAGAGTTGGAAATCTTTTATCTGATATTTTATTATAGGAAATGCCAGACTCGCCCAAACAGTTAACAAGGACCTTTCACCACTCCAAACATCTGTTCCCGTCTTTTTTAAAGAATAGCTTTATTCCTTATGAAATAAAAATTCTGGGACATCTTTTCTTAGAACTTTTAGTCGTGCCATTCCTCTTTTACGCATCCTCAACATTTATGAATAAATTGACCACTGAGCATTACCATTTCCTTTGACAATAAGTGTGTCTATTAGTGTTGAGCGAAGCAAGCTTTGGATGCTTCAGTTCAGTTCAAAACTTCAGAATAATACTGTCGGAGATTAATCTCAATACAGTATTAAAATGTATGGGCTCTGATGAGCCGAGGTAAGTTATTCACGAAGTTGCGAGTGACTTTATTGAATAACTTCAGTAGTTGATTTTTAAAGTGGAAAACAACTTTAAAACTTGAAATCGAACTCGACTTCGGTTCCAAGGTACTAGTTAGGAGGTACTAATCGTTTTTAAAAAATGTGATTCACCCATACAAAATTCTTAAAATCTAATAAATTCAAGCCCTAACCATTGTGATAGCCTTTATGAATTGTGCATTGATGAAAATGATGACTTAGACCCATAAGGAACCCGAATTAGAGATTAGCATATTAATTATAAGCTAATCAAATGTGTTACAAATTTCCCCCAAAAGTTTAGGTTCTAGTGAATTTGAAAAGATTAAGATTCATTTTGGATAGATCACTCAAAACAGCGGCCACAATTTTATAGATCAGAATAGAAATTAAGGCATCTACCATAAAATAGGGATAATCTTTGGATCATTTTTAATTTTTAAGTTCCAAAAGTGTGGTGCATTATTACACAGGATGTTTGTTACCACCTGCTATCCTTTCTTTACCCAGATCACTTTAATATTACTAAAGCTGCCTTGGTGTTATATAGCTTGAATGGGGTCGGATACAGACCTAGAAGACCATGGAGTCATCATACATGACTTTTCAGGGCATTTGTGGCATTTTTTTATTTGGGTCAACTATATTCAGACCTAAGTAAAATCTGATAGCTGATTCTTGCAAATATGACCCAAAACAAATCTTAAGAAATTAATGCATAAGGGCTTGTTCACACAGCTGTCGGCCGGCCGACTGTGGGGCTTCCACATGTGGATTGCGGACCCATTCACTTCAATTAGGTCCGCATTCCGCATACGACTGTCCACACCACAAAAAAATAGAACAAATTCTATGCGGAGGCATGGACAGGAGCACTTTGTGGGGTTCCGATTCGTGCTCCGTTCCACACCACATTGCATCTCCGGGATTGCGCACCCATTCACAAGTGAATGGGTCCATGATCCGTGATGCGGTGTGCACATGGACAGTGCCGGTGTATTACAGACCCGCCACATGTGGGCCGCAATACGGCCATGGCTGGCCAACGGCTGTGTGAACCAACCCTAAGACAAGGATTTTTGTAATGGGAACAAATCAGCAGATAACTCTGTAACATCATTCACTAATCACACGGCAAAGAAGTTATTAAAAATTGTCTTCACTTTTTTCACAATGACTATTATTTAATATATTAATAGTTTTATTTTGTACATAATTTGCATAAATAATGTAAATTATTTCATGTAAATTTCACTTTTTATTGCCAAATTCATTATAAAAACAAATTAAAAGTTAGAAAAGTGCAACAAAAAAGATCTTAAACTGTCAAATCTCACAGATGTTCTATTCAAAATTGATAACCTTCTTGGCCTCTTATTCCTGAATCCATCCAGAAGTAGGCTCCCGGTGCATAACATTGGATTGTTATGAATGGGAATTGCCTTTTTATTTGTTGCATATTATCCCCATGAGCCACCTACTATGCTATTCATTCTGAGTGCAAGCAGAGTAATAAAACACAATTAGCTTGAAGAGTTATAAAACTAAATCAACAGCCTAAGCAAGTATTCTTTTACTGCAAGTGCCATATGTCTAGTAGGTTACTTACATAAGTGACACATTTTTTTGCTGAGGCTTAAAGAATAAATGCAGAAGGATGATATTAACGTATTGCTCTGGAGTAGACATGACCCAGAGGTCCATAATAAAAAGCTAATAGAATCATAACAGGTGAGCAGATAATTGTAGGTAGGGAATAGTGGTCAAGTTTATAAATAGGCATGATGAATAGCACTATGACTCATGAATGAAGTCAGGGTCACAGGTTTTTTTTCCAGAAAGATAGTTTACACAAAAATATATGTGATGGGCAATAACTAAAATGTATAAACAAATTGTTTGGGATTGGTTAGACAAAATACTCCCATCTGATTATGTGGTGTACTTTGTGCTATTGCATATATGCAAGAGGAAGGGATGGAGAACTTCTGTGAGCACTACTAGAATCAATAAATCTATCCAATAAAACTTTAGATCAATTGAAATCACTCTTCCCATTCAGATGGCAACAAACACATTTAAAATACCTAGGCATTCACCTTACTAGCAATGCAAATATTTTGTATAAAGCTAACTTTATACCTGTATTAAAGCTAATAAAATCACAACTGAATTCACTAGCACCGCCTTATGTCTCGTGGATGGGTAGGAAAAATATACTTCAGACATACATTTTGCCCAAATTCCTGTACACAATGCAAATGGTACCCATACACCTTCCCATCACCTTTTTTACACAGGCACACTCACTTTTTACAACCTTTCTATGAAAGGGTAAAAGGCCAAGGATAGCTTTTGACCGACTGTCCATGATTCGGGCGAAGGGAGGATTTGGCCTACCAGACCTCAGATCCTATTATCGGGCAATACAGATGCGAAGATGGCTCCAACTCTGTTAAACGAAATTTCTGGTTTTGTGGTCAGACATAGAATTATCTGTCTTAACCAATTCTCAGCTAGCAAAACTCTGGGGGATTAATGTACCTTCGCCTCAGTTCAAGGGCCTAACAAAGGGCATAGCACTGGGCCTTTTTCACTTGCTCTCCACTCCTTCCTCTCTGTCCACACCTTCCAAGATCATGCCGGCAAAACTGATACCATTCCTATTGCACCCTAACCTATCACATGTTCATTTTTATTGGGACAAACTTGAGTACCTTTCTTTGGGTGAATTCTTAGAAGCCACTGATTCTAAGACCAAATTAGATGCCATTTGTTCCTCTGTACTACAAAAGGGTGACTTCCTAGGCAAACATGATTTCTTAGAAACGCACACTCTGCTGTCCTCTAAATTTCCTTGCCCACAATCTGAGACTTGGTGGGAAACATTGCTGTCAGGTAGCTCTACCCCTAGTAATGACATTTCTATGTTTTATAAATACAATCTCTCTCTCCAATGTAAGGGGACCCCGGCATATATTAGGACCTGGGAAAAGGACATGGGCAAATTCTTCACAGAGGCGGAAATTACACAAATACATTTAAGATCTCTCGGTTTTATTTTTTTTTTATTTCAAATGGGTCTGAGTACTTCTGATACCTGTTGGCGTTGCAGGAGTGATAGGGGCACTCTATATCATATACTGTTGGCTTGTCCAATCATCCTTTTTGGGAACAAGTGGAGAAACACATAAACAATATCTGCAAATTGTCAATCCGGTTGCAACCTGAATCAGTCTTACTATGGCTCCCATCTTCTATGTGGAACCCCTCCAGATTCAATCTTCCCACCATGTTAGTGCAAGCTGCTAGACTCCTAATCCCATTGAAGTGGCTTGACATAAATCCTCCAACAATGGAGATGTGGAAAGATAAAATAGATCAGATATACCTGATGGAGGAACTAGTGAGTTGGGAGGCCAGGAAACATGTTAAATTCCTCACACTTTGGGGTCCTTGGAGGGAAGCTAGGAAAAGTTTTTAAGACCACACTGTCTCTTCCCTCCCCACAGGTCTTTCGCATATTTTTGATATCCTACTTTCTGCAGCCCATAGTGATGATGTAGATCAAGATTGGTCGGCACTCCGTTTCTGGTTGTTGGTTCTCTGTGGTACTTGGTATACCATATAATTCAAAGACAAACCACGGCACTCAAAATTAGATGCAAAACTCGTGCTTATTTAATTTTCATATTAATCCATCCAATACACTCAGACTGAGGCCAACGTTTCTGTCTTATCACAGACCTTGATCACGGCCTATACAGCATCCAGCGCTAATGTTACACGGAGGATGCTCATAGTGATGATGTGTCACCTGTTCATGTTTGCAACCAGATATTTGTTACACACAGATTAAATTGTGACCTAGTATTAGTATTGGTATTTGATAGTAAGCTATTTATATTCTCTGAAGATAATTTATACTGTATTTCACCTAAATGCACACAGATACCTATGTATGCTGGAGAATTGTATACCCTGGAAATTATTTGATTATTTGATTGTTCTCACCTATACCCCTCCCACCCTTCCCCCCTCCCCTCCATCCCTTCCCACACCTACATTCCGATTTGTTCAATGTGTTACAAATATGTCAATTGCATATGTTTTGTAAAATGGCAAAAAAACAAATAAAAAGAGTTTTGCAAAAAAAATCTAAAGAGGTATCTTATTTTCAGTCTTTATTTCCAGTGTAAAATGCAACGCATTTCAGGATCAATTCCTTCCTCAGGCATTACACACAAGAGCTCTGATTTATCATGACTTCATTCCACAAATTTTGCTTCACATAACGGGGCTTTTTCAACTTTTTGGACTTACTTGCTCCAAAACTTTGTGACTTTTTCCTTTTGTAAACCACTCACAGTTTTAAAATATGGATGAGAAAGTGGACATGGTTAACAATGTTAATTATTTTTACTCCAGAATCCAGATTTATCACTGAGACTATTTTTTTAAAAAAAGTCAAAAAGTTACAAAGTCACTACAGTAGCAGGGAAGAATAGGGAAACTGAAGTAACTAACATACTAAGTATGAGAAACAGATATCAAACAAAACGAGACAGTTGATAAATGTGGCATGAAATTACGCTAACACAGACTCAAGTGAAACTGACTTCAAATATTACCCTCATTATAAATTCCCTTAAAGGTGTTGAACAAAGAACTAAAGATGAGCGAACGTGCTCGTAACGAGCACTGTAGTGCTCGGCTCCCCTGCGCTCGCATGGGCGCAGGCATCCGCATCCGTCCTCCTCACCCGACGGATGCGGATGCCTACGCCCATGCGAGCGCAGGGGAGCCGAGCGCTACAGTGCTCGTTACGAGCACGTTCGCTCATCTCTACAAAGAACCCAATCTGTAAAAGTCTGAGGACTTGTCTGGTTCTGAAATGCGATGCATGTAACACTGGAAACAAAAACTGGAAATCAGACACCGATCTGGATTTAATTATACTAGCAGTCCCTGCAGAAGGTCTTCCTCATATATGGTTTATTTTCTATGGACAACAAGTGGACCTGGTTAGGCGTTGGGCAACGGTTTCTAAACAAAGATTCATAATAAGTTGTGCACCTAGTACAATGTCACAGGGTAAGCATTTTTGATTCTGCAGCATTTTCACTTTGATCTGTTTAATGATGTGTGACTTTTCGTGTCTTTTTTTACTACTTAGAGTGTACTATTGCAGTGACCAAGTGGTTCACTGCTAAAGATTGTTAATGTGTCTTTATTATGAACTTTGTGTCCCATAGCCTGTATGTAGGGGACATGGGGTTAATTAGTTGGCCTTAGAGTCAAATGCCAGATGTGGGCTGGTTCCACCCATCTGGTTAGGAGCTGCAGGAGAGTGTGTAGTCAACAGCCAGTGTGAGAAAGTAGTGTGTGTCTGTTTGGAGAAGGAACCAGAGAAAGAGAGCAGTATCAACAAACACATCTTCCCTGTGAGCCAAAGGAATCCAGAAAAGTTATTGTAACAAGTGCCAGCCTCTGAGGAAGAAGAGACTGGAGCCAAGCAGAAGTATTAGTGACACTGCAAGAAGAGTGCTGGAAAAATACAAGCCAGTTAAAGGGAACCTGTCGCCATGAAAATGCAATATAATAAGCTATAGGCAGCATGTTATTGAGCAAAAGGTGCAGAGCAGATTGATACTTCGTTTTTTTGGGAAAAGCTCCAGTATAACTTGTTATTTATACAGTTAAATCTATGCTCCCTGTGGGTTTTGAAGACAAGACAATGGCCCTATCAGTGAATGAGAGTGATTTATATATACACAGTCAAACAGGGAAGGTTGTAACATGTAACATGCTGCCTGTAGCTCAAACATAATGTTCAATGTGACAGGTTCCTTTTAAGGTAACACATGTATGGTGGCTGTGGATTTCACTGCACTGTGATTGGGGTGTGAAGTTTTAGACTTCCTACCATTCTAAAGAGACAGACTGGTTATCTGTTAAAGAAGTACTATACCCAACAGCTGTGAATTGTAGTACCGTATTGAGAGATAATTTATTATGAGAGAAATGGCACCCCTTGACTGGATTGGGGAGATTTGTTTATGTGTAAAGTGACTCAGATGGAACTTACAGCCTGTTTACACTATATATGCAGTCCTAGGAACTGTTAAGTAATGTTAATAAGAACTGTGCCTAATCTTGCAAGTATGCATATAATCAAAACTGTGCTGACTTCTGCAAGTAAATGTATCTGTGCCATCTGTACAATTTTCAGTAAAAAGTTCACTTTACTTGTTTCACCAAGTTGGTCTGGTTTTATTGTGAAATTTCCTTACCTTGTACCCCATCCCCTCCACCAGACAGGGAACCCGAACCAGGGTGTGCCCCGAGGGAAAGATAGGGTGCAACCCCCCTTCACTGTACTTGGCTGAGGAAGTGCCGGGGACGACTAGAGCCAATGTGAGTACTACTGCCACCATGATTATTGCTGATTAGATAATAGGTTCAAAAGTCTGCAGATTAATATCTTAATATATCTGTATTGCAATCTGTGCTTTTATGATGCAGCACTCCAAATCCCCTGCATAGCTGTAGACTTTAAATATAAAATGTTGTCCATCTGCAGCCAACACTAGGGGGAGCTTAGGAGCTTAATTCATACTATTTACCTATGAAATTCAATAATAACACATTATGCAGTGAACTCTTGAGCTTCCCCTAGTGACTGTGAGCACCCAGCATGTTATCTTTTAAATGTATGACTATGTAGGGGAATCAGACCTCTGTAAAACAAAAACAAAGTTTTAAATAGAACTGGAAAAACATTTATTTAAGACCCAAAGAGCCTGTTGGGCCAAGAGGTAATAAAGGTTGTATTGTTACATTCTTTTATGGGGAGGGGGTTACTAATTATGGTTTATGCACACAATATATACAGTATATTGTGAACTATCCAGTGCTCAACTGGTCACTAGGCTGGATCTAAAACCTTCATTTACTCCCACTTTAGCCATATTCCTACATATATTCAGTACTAATGAATATCCACCTCACTCTCGTCTCCTAGATGCTTTTCTTCCAGGCCCATTACAGTATATCTTTATTCAGGAAGCGTTACAGATGTCTCAATTATTTGCAGAGTGTGCTTTTAGCGGTGAAATAAGCATTTTCACAGACTCATGGCAGCACAGAGATAAAATTCACTTTATGATTATGATGAGATTCAATTTATTGGAACCAGCCAGAAAGTGTCCATTTGAATTCCATTTCCCCTGATACCCGGCTGCAATTAACAACTGCAGTACTTATGAAGAGTAAAAAGTTGGATCATTCGCTCTACTTTTTGTGTGTGGTCATGGTGTTCAAGATATTTTTTTTTAATCAGGCCACAGTCACACATTGCACTTTCTCTCTGTTTTTTTTAACACATTTTGTATTAGACAGAATTAAGGGATTATGGTGACTATTCTAGAAATATTCGCTCTGACAATGTTAATTCAATTGTCAAAAAATACATGAACACATAAAATAAAGAAGAATACATATGCAAGGAAACAGACACAAAAATATTAACACACACAATTTATAATTAATACATAGTGGAGAAAAGAATAGAACTGTCTACTCCAAAACCTCCTATAATAAAGCCATGACATTGCACCAAGCGGATACGATAAAGTAACAAATGAATTCAAAGAAAAGCATAAGATGAATTAATGAATACAGTCCTCAACATAAAGTAATTTTGCAGAAAAAAACAGTAAAATAACATAACTGTCATTATGAATGATGACAATGTAAAGTACAGAGCCAATATCACCAATGTTGATAAGTCAAGCTTAGAAGAAGTTCCGTAAAGTCTCAAAATAAGATTCCCTAAATGATGAAAAAATCTAAATTAGCATTCATCAAACTGGGTTTTATCACCTTATACAGAAGGGTTTAGTTATTGTTTTCCGCTTTCTGCCCTTTCATTGATCCTCGTTCAAATCGCATAGGAGAACAAAAATGTCAAAAAGAGGAAAAAATCAAGTAAAAATAAACAAAAAACCTTTTTTGCCAAGAAACAGTTATTTACATAGATAGATAGGCATAGATAGGTTTACAGAAGGACATTGACTGAGACCACCTTGGCGGGACCACCTTCGCAGCAGTGCTCCAGCTGAAGTGAAAAATATGTTTAATTTCAGTGTCTGATTTCAGTCTGGTGTTAGTTAAAAAAAAGCTAATAAACAGGGGTTATGGGTGTTGGGTTCCCGCCCCCCCTCCCAAGATCCTGAGGATAGGCCATCAGTATAAAAATCTTGGGCAGCACCTGTAAGTACCAAACTAGTCCTTAATGGGTTAAGAGTTCAATAGTGTTTTGTAGGATTAAAAAAAATGCCTTCTTTTCTAAGACATATGAGAGTGCCACTTCTTCCCCATTCTGAGGTCTGTGTTATCCAAGCTTCCACAATTCACTGCTTTCTGTTAACAAGATACCAGAAGACTCCTTAAAGGGGACCTGTCAGCTCTGAAACACCCTCCAAACTAGAGTAAGCTGTGTATAGTGTAAATGACGTCAAGTCTGGTTATGTAATTTTTATCTTAATACTCGCTTCCATTCCGACGCTGTGCTCCCACAAACCAGCAGTAAAATGCACTCACTGGACTCCAGTGCTCACTCATATAATGGAGAGGACTCAAAGAAGAGTCCAGTGAGTGCATTTTACGGCAGGTTTGTGGGAGCACAGCTTCATAATCGAAGTGAGTATGAAGATAAAAATTACATGTTCGGATTCTGCATGACTTTCACTATACACCGCTTACTCTAGTTCAGGGGGTGTTTCGGAGATGACAGGTTCCCTTTAAGGTAACTTTAGACATGAAGAGAGAAAAGTAAATGTTTTAGTTCAACTTGAAGTATATTTACAAGCCTTAAAGGGATTATCCAAATTATTATTTATTATATGATTTATTTATTTAAAAAAGTCAGGGACACTATTTGAGATATATATATATATATATATATATATATATATATATATATATATATACACTAGCTGAAGGACCCGGCTTCGTTCGCCCGGGTATATTTAATCTATTTAATTTAATGTTTGTGTGTGTGTCGTTAAAAGATATCGAGAGTGACCTCTACAGTGCCCGCCCCTTAACAGAAACATCCACAGTGCCCTCCCCTTTAACTTTGACCCCCACAGCAGCTAGGGTGTCCATTGTCTTCACCCCAAAAACCCGGATCTCACCGGCCATTCCCCCAAATGTGAAGCAGCGCCCCCAATCCCCATGAAGCCACACCACTAAACATGAGGCCACGCCCCCTGGCTCCATGAAGACACGGAGGAGAAGCAGTCTGAGCATGAGCTACTGAAAGGGTGGACATCCCTGCGTCCATCCAGGCACTGCGAGAACAGGTAGCCAGAAAACTGGACTGTCCAGCCTAAAGCCGGACATCTGGCCACCCTAACATCAGCCTTCTCCTAGGGTGGTCAGAGGTCTGGTTTTAGGCAGGGATGTCCACCCTTTCAGTAGCTCACGCTCAGACAGCTTCTCCTCCGTGTCTTCATGGAACCAGGGGCGTGGCCTCGTGTTTAGGGGTGTGGCTTCATGGGGACCGCTTCACATTGGGGGGAGGCTGGACAGTCTGGCTTTCAGACTCCATGTCCTCTGTCATGCGCAGGGCCTGGATGGACACAGGGGGCGTAGCCTCATATTTTGGGCTGTGGCTTCATGGGGACAGGTGGCACAGCTTCACGTTGGGGGAAGGCTGGACATTCTGGCTTTCAGACTCCCTGTCCTCTGTCATGCGCAGGGCCTGGATGAACACAGGGATGTCCTTTTGACCAGCTCACTCTCAGACAGCACCCCTGCAGCTGACAGAAGGTGATTTTCCCGGTCAGATGCGGTGTAGAAGGGACGTGGCCTAGTGGGATCTGGGGGTGGGGCTTTTTAGTCCTTCTTTTGAAGGTGGCTGAATTACAGGTCGATGCCATAGTAATTTAGGAGGAAAGTGGGTAGCAGTGGAAGAAAACATCTTTTGTTACTACTGAACAGTAAATATGTGAAATTTACATTATATGAGGTAATGATTGATGATGAGTTAGTCTAAAACATAAGTTATAGTTATGGTAACTAAAATACTCCTTTAACAGCGTCATCCACAGCGCTCTGCCCCTTTAAAGCAGACCTACAGCAGTGAACTGGCTGTGTTGTTATAGAAACCTGGTGTGTGGAGACTAACTGCCTGTGAGCTTCTATTGGCTGATAAGGGTCATGTGACCAGGCTTCTATTGGCTAATGCATTTTTTGGGAATATCTCAGGAACAGTACGTCCTGGAGAGCTGAGACCCGTTCTAAAACCTTCCCGGACACCTGATGTACCTGTGTGCCAAATTTCGTGATTGTAGCTGCGACGATGCGGATTCCTTTACCGGACATACACACATACACACAGCTTTATATATTAGATATCCTCCCTATTCCTAACCCTGTCCACCCCAGTGCTGCTGTCCCATCCTCTGTGCCAGGCTTTGTTGTGATATGGCCATAGACTGTACATGATCGCAGTCAGGATGGGGGGAGCAATTTTTAAAGGGGTTTTCTGAAAGTTTAATACTGACAACCTATTCTTAGGATAGGTTATCAGTATCTGATAGGTGAAGGTATGACTCCCAATAATCCTGCCGATCATCTGTTGGAAGTTGCCATTTTGCAGATTACCAAGCACAGCACTGTCCATTGTATAGCAGTTGAACTTGACATTGCAACTCAGCCTTGTTCACTTGAATGGGACTGAGCTGTGCCCAAGCCACGTGTCCAATGAACATGACGTCACATAGCCTAGGAAGAGGCAGCAGCGCTCACTGGAGCGTCATGGCCTTTTCAAACAGCTAATCAACAAGTGTTCCAGTTGTCAGAACCCCACTGATCAGATACCGATGACCTATACTGAGATCATCAACATTAAACTCTCAGAAAACCACAGTAAATTATGCTAACAGTGTTCCTGTCTTGAACAGCCTTTTTAATGTATAAGATTGAATCATGTACCGCACACATAAACTTTTATGCGTCAATTATTTAACTAGTTGCTCAGATTGTTTCAGGTCCTTATTTATGAGATGTTACAGGAATCATTTATATTGTTCTTATTGCACACTGCTTGGCATACTCATAGAAAACCATTTGAAACAATCGGCTAGAGCTCAAGGTCAATGCGACTGACTCACGTCCTACAATCTTTTAAAGGGGTTATCCTATGAGTAATGTAAAAAATGAATATCAGACATCATATAGCACATGAACCAGCCCTGTATCATGTGCATGGATCCAGAGATCTCCCCATTCACTGCTCTGCTAGATTTAGCAAGGGGAGTGTCTTTTCTGCTGCAGATCTTTCCCTATCACAGCTCAGGAGGCAGTTAAAAGGATAAAGCTGAGCATGTAAGGCCATCTCTGTGAGCAGGTCGAAGGAATAAGAAAAAAGAACAAACAGCAGGTGGTGCTATAGAGATACATTTTATTGAATAACTCAGTAGTTATACTAAATTTTTTATTACATGCAATAACAAAAGTATTCAGATCCAATAGGAAGTAAACTGTAATTGTATAATATATTTGTTGTCACTTTATTGCTCCTATTAGAAATGAGTAGAGATGAGCGAGTAGTGTTCGATCGAGCCGGTATTCGATCGAATACTACGCTATTCGGCATACTCGATTTCGATCGAGTATAACGGCGATGGCGCACTTAGAATTCGTTTCCCCTCCCACCTTCCCTGGCGCTCTTTTTCCACCAATCACCATGCAGGGGGGGTATGATAGGCCCGCGGAGCACGCTGGCAGCGCAAAAACTGGCGTCTACATGGATTGGCTGGAAAAACCACGTGACCTCAAATATTAATAACTCAGGTCTTCCTGCTCGTTCGCATATGCTGCGTGAACTTAGTCAGGGACAGAGGCTGGAGAAGGGAGAGATAGGTTTTAGCTGTTGGACAGCAGGAGCGTGATTAAAAGCCCTTATCAGGGCTACTATAGTGCAGTACAGTGATA
>ONZH01024080.1:0-59192 GCA_900303285.1 Rhinella marina | reverse complement strand
ACAAAGGTTACGTATCTGGGTCTCTGCCAGGGAGATACGATCCGGGTCATCATAGATAATCCCTAAAGCCTTGAAAAATTCATCTACCGACCGGAGAGACAGCGATCCGGCCGGTAGAGAAAAGGCCCATGACTGCGCATCCCCTTTAAGCAGCGAGATGACCACACCAACCTTCTGTTCCTCATTACCAGAAGAATGTGGACGCAGTCTGAAATACAATTTGCACGCCTCCCTAAATAGAACAAAATTATCACGTCCCCCAGAAAATCTATCCGGGAGGGGGACCTTAGGCTCCAAACAGGCCTGACACTCAGCACCCCCAGAACCACCAGCCGGTGGTCTCTGAATCTGGTTGCGGATGTCCGCCACCTCCAAGCAGAGTCCCTGCAGCCGTTCAGCCAGTGCAGCAATAGCATCCATGTCAGCACAAAAATGACATAAATTTTTGTTAGCGGCGGTTTATAATGTCACGCTCGGGTGTGGGGGGAAAAGCCACACCGAGCGTATGAGGGATGGGAACAGACAAAACCAGGGAACTGGTCACCTCCTGCAGGGGACCCTAAGACTAGGCCCTAGCTGGCTACCAGTATGAACTAACCCGGGTGGTAGGAAAGCTCATACACAGGAACCTAATCTGAGTAAACCCTAGAACACCCTGCAGTCTAATGACACAAGAGAGTAACCCGTTCCTCCAAGCGAAAGGAGGAACAGGAGACTCAAACAGGAATAACCAAAGGAAGGGAAAACACTTAACTTCAAGTAGAACTCAGCAACAGGATCTCAGCCGAGATCCACACCACTCTCAACAGGTATGTAGCAGATATAAACCGCAAGGGATACTGGGAGAGGAAGAGGTAAATAGGAGACAGCTAATTGCCCAGCGGCAACAGCTGAGGGAAAGGGGTGTGGTGAACAGCACCCAAACCACAGGGAATAGCCTGTCAAACCTGTCACTTAGAAAGCCGCGCAGAACGTCTGATTCCAGACACAAGACCACTCGTGACAATTACTGGTGTCTGTATAATCATATATTGTGTCTGTGAATAAAGCAGTGATATGTAGATGAGCTTTTTGAGCAGATCTCAGTGTGGTGAAGCTATAGTACATAGTGTATATGATATGTAGATGCTAGGACACAGCTCTGCCTTCAGCATGTCTTTCCTATACTTATAAGATAACACATATTACTGGTGTCTATATAATCATATATTGTGTCTATGAATAAAGCAGTGATATGTAGATGAGCTTTCTGAGCAGATCTCAGTGTGGTGAAGCTATAGTACATAGAGTATATGATATGTAGATGCTAGGACACAGCTCTGCCCTCAGCAGGTCTTTCCTATACTTATAAGATAACACATATTACTGGTGTCTATATCATCATATATTGTCCATGTGAATAAAGCAGTGATATGTAGATGAGCTTTCTGAGGAGATCTCAGTGTGGTGAAGCTATAGTACATAGAGTATATGATATGTAGATGCTAGGACACAGCTCTGCCTTCAGCATGTCTTTCCTATACTTATAAGATAACACATATTACTGGTGTCTGTATAATCATATATTGTGTCTGTGAATAAAGCAGTGATATGTAGATGAGCTTTTTGAGCAGATCTCAGTGTGGTGAAGCTATAGTACATAGAGTATATGATATGTAGATGCTAGGACACAGCTCTGCCCTCAGCATGTATTTTCTATACTTTTAAGATAACACATATTACTATCTATCTATCTATCTATCTATCTATAGATACTGCTTGAGAAAAGTCCCATTGAGTGGACTGAAACGTCGCAATCAGGTGAATAAACACCTTTTGATTCACTACATTGGAGTGCCATGGAGTTACTTTTTTATTGTTTGGATCTTGGATCGTGTCCACAGCTACTGGCACCCATTCTATACTTTTATAATAGACTGTGCGGACCATATTTTGGAATTGTTTGTTTATCTATCTATCTGTCTATCTATCTATCTATCTATCTATCTATCTATCTATCTATCTATCATCTACCTACCAACCTATGTGCAGCACAGTGGGTCAGTGAGAGCAGCACAATGGCTCAGTGGTTAGTGGTGGCTCAGTGGTTAGTGGTGGCTCAGTGAGAGCAGCACAGTGGCTCAGTGGTTAGTGGTGGCTCAGTGGTTAGTGGTGGCTCAGTGATTAGCAGTGGCTCAGTGAGAGCAGCACAGTGGCTCAGTGGTTAGCAGTGGCTCAGTGGTTAGCGGTGGCTCAGTGAGAGCAGCACAGTGGCTCAGTGGTTAGCAGTGGCTCAGTGGTTAGCGGTGGCTCAGTGAGAGCAGCACAGTGGCTCAGTGGTTAGCAGTGGCTCAGTGGTTAGCACTGGTTCCTTGCAGCTTGGGGACCTGGGTAAGAATCCAATCCCAACATCTGCATGGAGTTTGCATGTTCTCCCAGTGTACATGGGTTTTCTGCGGTTTCTTCCCACTCTACACATACTGATAGGGATCTTAGATTGTAAGCTCCTGGGGACAGCGAGTGATGACAATGTCTGTATAATAAATAAAGTATCTCTTTGATGCCAAATAACATTTGCTTATTTTCTAAGTCTTTCTTCGTGTTGCTGCTGGTCGTCCCATTAACCCGAATTACTCAGACGTGACCCAGCGATCCTAGGAGGTGACGTTTTATCAGAATTAATTATCCAGAGAGGAATTATCCGGCGACTAAGGAGCAGTTTATCTGGCCTCAGTAATGAACATGACACCGGAACGCGGCGGCGCTCGTCGTGTGACCTTTACACCTGCATGACGGCCGGCATCATTAGACATGGAAATTATCAGAAGGTCTACAACAGGTTCCTGCAATGAGACGGTCGGAATAAAGACACTGACAGCAGAAGTCAGTCCCGAGTCTGAGGAGGCTTCTAGTAATTGAATATATCCTTGAAGAAGATTGTTACTCCTCGTAGAAATCTTCTTGTTTTCCCGTGTACTTTGTGTATGAATTTCTTCTGTTTTTTATCCGCGTTGATCTGCTGCCAAGATGGTTCAGGAGGCTGAGAGATGCAGGGTCCTAATGCTATACAGCTGCTTAAATTGCCCCTTTGCTGTAGGTTTCATTTGAGGAAATGGGGTAGACATGCTGATGGTTTCCCTGACCCAACCGAGCTGTCCTTCGCGCTAGGGCTAGCCATGTAACGCCCATAGCCAGGACTGTATAGTATTCTCTATGTCACATGATGGCATTAAAATCCCTGTTGGTCTAGAGGATAACTACCAATTTTGGTGGCTTGAGGTATTTAACCACTTCCGTTTAACCCCTTCCTGACCAGGCCTAATTTTGCAAATCTGACATCTGTCACTTTATGTGTTAATAACTTTGGAACACTTTTACTTATCCAAGCCATTCAGAGATTGTTTTCTCATGACACATTGTTCTTCATGCTAATGGTAAATTTGAGTCGATATGTTTTACCTTTCTTTATAAAAAAAATCCAAAAGTTAACAAAAATTTGAAAAAATTCACTGTTTTCTAAATTTTAATCTCTCTGCTTTTAAGACAGATAGTGATGCCTCATAAAATACTCATTAATTAACATTCCCCCATATGTCTGCTTTATGTTGGGATTATTTTGGTAGTGTCTTTTTATTTTTTTATGATATTAGAAGGTTTAGAATTTTAGAAACAATTTTTGAAATTTTTAAGAAAATTTCCAAAGTCAGCATTTTTAAGGACCAGTTCAGTTCTACATAGTAGAAACCACCCATAAATGACCCCATTGTAGAAACGACACCCCTCAAACTATTCAGAACTGGTTTTAGAAATGTTGTTAACCCTTTAGATATTCCTCAGGAATTAAAGCAAAATAGAGGTGAAATTTCAAAAAAATCTCACTTTTTTTTGCAGATTTTCCATTTTAATCATTTTTTTCCTGGAATACATCAAGGGTTAACAACAAAATAAAACTCAATATTTATTACCCTGATTCTACAGTTTGCAGAAACCCCCCATATGTGGTCATACACCGCTGTATGGGCACACGGCAGGGCGCAGAAGGAAAGGAGCGCCATATGGTTTTTGGAGGGCAGATTTTGCTGGACTGGTCTTTGACTCTAGAGTGTAGACCCTAAGGTGAGACTTAGACCCTAAGGTGTAAATCCCCACAGTGAAAACCCCCAAAATGTGAGTACATTTTGTAAACTACACCACCCAAGGAATTTTTAAGGGGTGTAGTGAGCACTTTTTTCTGTAGATAGCTGAGGTGACCTAGTAGCAGCCTTTGGATTTTCTGTCTTATCTCTGACATTATAAACACTCATTATAGCTCAGATCTTCTCTTACTAATAAGAATAAATAGAGGTGAAATTTCACAATTTCCCTTTTTTTTTTATTTTTTTTACAGATTTTCCATTTTAATCATTTTTTTTCCCTGGAACACATCAAGGGTTAACAACAAAACAAAACTCAATATTTATTACCCTGATTCTCCAAGTGTTTATGACCTCTTCATAAATTAGAGATAATGGTTCTTAGATGACTGGCACAAAGTGAAAGTACCAGTTACAGAGCTAGAAAAACAGTTAACTCTTTGTGACAGAACGACTCAATATTTTTAATAAAGGCCAATTGAAAAAAAAATGATTTTTACACAAAAATGAGTAACATGCAATTATAAACAAATATAGTGTTTAGTGTCCATAGCCTTTAAGCATTAATAGCTCTTGTTGTCTATGATGTGTTGCTTATATCACTAGTGTTATGAGTGTTCTAAATGGCTAGATCCTAACTGGTTTAGGGTAGTGAAGGGGTTAAAATCCCTGGTGGCCCTAGGTGGTGAAAAGGTATATTTTTCTGATAGTTTAAGTTATTGATTAATTTTACAGTTGGTCTAGTTCAGTAAAAGATTCCCTAGTGATCTAGTGCAGGAAAGGATTCCCTAGTGATCTAGTGCAGTAAAGGGTTCCCTAGTGATCTAGTGCAGTAAAGGATTCCCTAGTGATCTAGTGCAGTAAAGGGTTCCCTAGTGATCTAGTGCAGTAAAGGATCCCCTAGTGATCTATTGCAGCAAAAGATTCTCTAATGATCTAGTGCAGTAAAGAATTCCCCAGTGATCTAGTGCAGTAAAGGATCCCCTAGTGATCTAGTGCAGTAAAGGATTCCCTAGTGATCTAGTGCAGTAAAGGATTCCCTAGTGATCTAGTGCACTAAAGGGTTCCCTAGTGAGCTACTGCAGTAAAGGATCCCCTAGTGATCTAGTGCAGTAAAGGATCCCCTAGTGATCTATTGCAGTAAAAGATTCTCTAATGATCTAGTGCAGTAACGGGTTCCCTAGTGATCTAGTGCAGTAAAAGATTCCCTAATGATCTAGTGCAGTAAAGAATTCCCCAGTGATCTAGTGCAGTAAAGGATCCCCTAGTGATCTAGTGCAGTAAAGGATCCCCTAGTGATCTAGTGCAGTAAAGGATCCCCTAGTGATCTAGTGCAATAAAGGATCCCCTAGTGATCTAGTGCAGTAAAGGATTCCATAGTGATCTAGTGCAGTTAAGGATCCCCTAGTGTTCTAGTGCAGTAAAGGATCCCCTAGTGATCTAGTGCAGTAAAGGATCCCCTAGTGATCTAGTGCAGTAAAGGATCCCCTAGTGATCTAGTGCAATAAAGGATCCCCTAGTGATCTAGTGCAGTAAAGGATTCCATAGTGATCTAGTGCAGTAAAGGATCCCCTAGTGATCTAGTGCAGTAAAGGATCCCCTACTGATCTAGTGCAGTAAAGTATCCCCTAGTGATCTAGTGCAGTAAAGGATTCCCTAGTGATCTAGTGCAGTAAAGGATTCCCTAGTGATCTAGTGCAGTAAAGGATGCCCTAGTGATCTAGTGTAGTAAAGGATTCCTCAGTGGTCTTGTGAAGGATTCTCCGATGGTCTAGTATAGTGAAGGTCATCCTGGTGGTCATTGTAATGAAGTATTCCTTGGTGGTAAGTGTTGTGAAGGATGTCCTGGTGGTATAGTGTAGGAAAAGATTCCTTGGTAATGAGGGATTCCCAGGTGATCTAGTATAGTGAAGAATTACCTGGTGTTTTAGTGTAGAGAACGATCTCTGGTGATCTAGTGTAATGAATGATTCCTTGATGGTCTAGTGTAGTGAAAGAGTTCATTTCTCAGGTGGTCTAGATTAGTGAAGGACTTCCAGGTGGTCTAGGGTGGTGAAGGGTTTAGATCTTTCGAGCATCCTGTGTGATCATTAACCTCACTCTTATGCATCTCCCTTCCTATGGGTTCAGGCACTAAGCCTGGCATTTTGGGTCCAGGTCTCAGGCACAAGAACATAGGTGGCGCCATCTTGAGCCCGGAGGCTGCATCCTGTACAACTGCACAATGCATGTACATCTGAGATAAGTCTAAGATCACCTTCCTGTGGAGCCAGTGGTGACCACAGTGTTCCCTCCTTGTTACCGGCAGGACCCTGCAAACAGCTCCTCATATCTCAGCAGCCTGGACCCTGCGGATGTGCTTTTTATCTCTCACATTTCACGTTTGCACCACAATAAGCAGCTCTGGAGTTCTCGCAGGCGTGAATAGTTTTGCAGAAGTGTTGGGTTTGGAGAGGACATTGCTTGCCACAGGCAGTGCAGGTACTGTAACCATGACGATTATCATCGCTGTGGAGAATGGCAGGGGTCCAGACGGGGCACCCTGGGGTAGAAGGACAGGTGCCCCTGAAAGGTGCTTACTCAGAAGAGTTCTCTCCCCCGTTTAGCAGGAGACCCGCACAGCAAGTACAAGGTCTGTAGGTTAACATAGAGAACGTTATTTTTACGGTATTTTTTTCTGTTCTTGGGGAACTCGACATTGCAACGTTGTATCAACAAGTGATCCCTGGGGCACAGTGCAGCCCTGTCTAGGCTGGATACATTGTAACAAACCCTCATCTATAAGCAGGACTGGTTATGTACATGTTTACTGCCTCTAAAAGTAAGCAGGAGTGTTCTCATTCACTGACAGCAAGCAAGGATCTTGAAAAAAGCATTGAAACAAAGTGTAAGCAAAGGTGCAGAACATTTTTATTATGCAATAATAAAGGGGTTAAAAATTTCTGAATGGCAGGGAAGGTGTTAAAATAATAAAACAATTTCTAGTTATTCATCCGAGACCCTTCTGTGCCAGCGGCGACCCCTCCCCCGTGTCCCTGCAGCCGGGGCGTCTGCTTCTTGGCTGCAGCAGTGATGTCCCACAGCCCACACGTCACCGCTGCAGCCAGTCGATGGTCCTGGAGCTGAAGGGGTTTAATACACTTTCTCTGCCGTTCAGCATTTTTAAGCTTTATTTCAATAAACCCCTTTAGTAAGATCCGCCCCGTTTCAGCTTAATAAGGAAATTCCACAAAAAAGGTCAAAAAACAAATAAGTGAAATAAACATAAAATGTTTGCCCCCTATGCATACAGCGCCCAGTATTCATAGGGGGCAACCAGAAAGGATACAGGCACACTGCCTTCATATTTTATGTTGTGGTCTAGTCCTATATATATATACTACCCCTATATACAGTATACACTACCCCTATATATATACACTAACCCTATATACAGTATACACTACCCCTATATATATATACACTAACCCTATATACAGTATATACTAACCCTATATATACACTAACCCTATATACAGTATACACTACCCCTATATATATGTATATACACTAACCCTATATACAGTATACACTACCTCTATATATACACACTAACCCTATATACAGTATATACTAACCCTATATATACACTAACCCTATATACAGTATACACTACCCCTATATATATATATATACACTAACCCTATATACAGTATACACTACCCCTATATATATACACTACCCTATATATATACACTAACCCTATATACAGTATATACTAACCCTATATATACACTAACCCTATATACAGTATACACTACCCCTATATATATATATACACTAACCCTATATACAGTATACACTACCCTATATATACACTAACCCTATATACAGTATACACTACCCCTATATATATACACTAACCCTATATACAGTATACACTACCCCTATATATATACACTAACCCTATATACAGTATACACTACCCCTATATATATACACACTAACCCTATATACAGTATACACTAACCCTATATATACACTAACCCTATATACAGTATACACTACCCCTATATATATACACTAACCCTATATACAGTATACACTACCCCTATATATACACACTAACCCTATATACAGTATATACTAACCCTATAATATACACTAACCCTATATACAGTATACACTACCCTATATATATATACACTAACCCTATATACAGTATACACTACCCCTATATATATACACTAACCCTATATACAGTATACACTAACCCTATATATACACTAACCCTATATACAGGTATACACTACCCCTATCTATATATACACTAACCCTATATACAGTATACACTAACCCTATATATATATATACTAACCCTATATACAGTATACACTACCTCTATATATACACACTAACCCTATATACAGTATACACTAACCCTATATATACACTAACCCTATATACAGTATACACTACCCCTATATATATATACACTAACCCTATATACAGTATACACTACCCCCTATATATACACACTAACCCTATATACAGTATATACTAACCCTATATATACACTAACCCTATATACAGTATACACTACCCTATATATACACTAACTATATACAGTATACACTACCCTTATATTATATATACACTAACCCTATATAATATACACTAACCCTATATATACACTAACCCTATATACAGTATACACTACCCCTATATATATACACTAACCCTATATACAGTATACACTAACCCTATATATATATATACTAACCCTATATACAGTATACACTACCTCTATATATACACACTAACCCTATATACAGTATACACTAACCCTATATATACACTAACCCTATATACAGTATACACTACCTACCCTAATATATATATATACACTAACCCCTATATATATATATACTAACCCTATATACAGTATACACTACCTCTATATATACACACTAACCCTATATACAGTATACACTAACCCTATATATACACTAACCCTATATACAGTATACACTACCCTATATATATACACTAACCTATATACTATACACTATATATATACACACTAACCTATATACAGTTATACCCTATATACTACACTCTATATATACACCTAACCCTATATACAGTATACACTAACCCTATATATACACACTAACCCTATATACAGTATACACACCCCTATATATATACACTAACCCTTATACAGTATACACTAACCTATATATACACTAACCCTATATACATATACACTACTATATATACAACTAACCCTATATACAGTATACATAACTATATATAACCCTATATACAGTATACACTACCCCTATATATATACACTAACCCTATATACAGTATACACTACCCCTATATTATATAACACTAACCCTATATACAGTTACACTACCCCTATATATATATACTAACCCTATATACAGTATACCACTACCCTATATATATATACACTAACCCTATATACAGTATACACTACCTCTATATATATATATATATATATATATATATACACCCCATATATTAACTCTACCCCTATATATACACACTACCCGTATGTATACACACTACCTCTATGTATATACACTACCCCTATATATATATATATATATATACACTAACCCTATATACGAGTATATACTACCCCATATATACACACTAACCCTATATATATTACACTACCCCTATGTATATACACTACTTCTATATCTATATACACTACCCCTATATACAGTATACACTACCCTATGTAATATACACTACTTCTATATCTATTATACACTACCCCTATATACAGTATACACTACCCCTATGTATATACACTTCCCCTATATACACTCTACCCCTATATATACACCACCCCTATGTATACACACTAACCCTATATATATATACTAACCCTATATACAGTATACACTACCTCTATATATAAACCCTATATACAGTATACACTACCCCTATATATATACACTAACCCTATATACAGTATACACTAACCTATAATAAACCCTATAAGTATACACTACCTCTATATATACACACTACCCTATATACAGTATACACTAACCCTATATATACACTAACCCTAATATACAGTATACACTACCCCTATAATACACTAACCCTATATACAGTATACACTACCCCTATATACAGTATACACTACCCCTATGTATACACAGTATCCCTATATATACACTTCCCCTATATATACACACTACCCATATATATACACTACCTCTATGTATACACTACCTCTATGTATACACTCTACCCCTATATATACACCACCCCTATGTATACACACTACCCCTATATATACTACCTCTATATATACACTACCCCTATATATACATTACCTCTATGTATATACACTACCCCTATATATACACTACCCCTATGTATACACTACCCCTATGTATACACTACCCCTATGTATATACACTACCCCTATATATACATTACCTCTATGTATATACACTACCTCTATATACACTACCTCTATATATACATTACCTCATGTATATACACTACCCCTATATATACACTACCCCTATGTATACACTACCCCTATGTATATACACTACTCCTATATATACATTACCTCTATGTATATACACTAACTCTATGTATATACACTACCCCTATATATACACTACCCCTATGTATACACTACCCCTATGTATACACACTACCCCTATATATACTATCTCTATATATACACTACCCCTATATATACATTACCTTTATGTATATACACTACCTCTATGTATATACACTACCCCTATATATACACTACCCCTATGTATACATTACCTCTATGTATATACACTACCTCTATGTATATACACTACTCCTATGTATACATTACCTCTATGTATATACACTACCTCTATGTATATACACTACTCCTATGTATATACACTACCCCTATATATACACAACCCTTTGTATACACTACTCCTATGTATATACACTACCTCTATATATACACTACCCCTATGTATACATTACCTCTATGTATATACACTAACTCTATGTATATACACTACCCCTATATATACTATCTCTATATATACACTACCCCTATATATACATTAACTCTATGTATATACACTAACTCTATGTATATACACTACCCCTATGTATACACTACCCCTATATATACACTACCCCTATGTATACACTACTCCTATGTATATACACTAGCTCTATATATACACTACCCCTATGTATATATACCACCCCTATGTATACAGTAGCCTGGCAGTAGAAGTGGCAGTGTGTTCTCCTCAGCAGATGATATACTCTGTCTTAATTACATTAATATTAGTCTCCCTCCCGCGTGGCTTTTATCTCTTTCTATAAATCCCGCTCCTGTATTTCATAAACCTCGCGCCTGTTCATTAGATGTTTCTCGCTGACACTTTACAAGCCGCGTTCTCTGATTTTATGCAGTAAAAATCATCCTGCCTTCTTCATGGCTCCGGTGCCAGATCGGACGAGTCCTCAGCTTAGACTTTCTATTAAAAGGAAATGACTAAAAAATGTTCCAATGTCTCCGACTCCTCGGATGAGCGCCATGGCCTCAGCGTTAATGTGCACGATTCGGGGATATTTGGGGTTTTAATCCTAATTGCGCTGATTCATCTCATATCAGCAGGAAAACGTCCTACAGGCCATAAACCTAAGTAATAGTCTGCTCCATGTTTCCTTCTGCAACCACTGCCTAGGTCTGTGACCAAACCACTAAACCAGGGATCAGCAACCTCCGGGACTCAGTCGTTAAAGAACTATAACTCCCAGAATCCTCTTTTCACTTCTATGAGAATGATGCCTCCTGACTAATACCTCCTGACTGATAGCTCCTGACCGATACCTCCTGACTGATAGACGCTGACTGATAGCTCCTGACCGATACCTCCTGACTGATAGCTCCTGACTGATACCTCCTGACTGATAGACCCTGACTGATAGATCCCTGACTGATAGTCCATGAACGATACCTCCTGACTGATAGATCCCTGACTGATATCCCCTGACTGATACCTCCTGACTGATAGATCCTGACTGATAGTCCATGAACGATACCTCCTGACTGATAGCCCCTGACTGATACCTCCTGACTGATAGCTCCTGACTGATAGACCCTGACTGATACCTCCTGACCAATACCTCCTGACTGATAGACGCTGACTGATAGCTCCTGACCGATACCTCCTGACTGATAGACCCTGACTGATAGATCCCTGACTGATATCCCCTGACTGATAGACCCCTGACTGATACCTCCTGACTGATAGATCCTGACTGATACCTCCTGACTGATAGCTCCTGACCGATACCTCCTGACTGATAGACGCTGACTGATAGCTCCTGACGATACCTCCTGACTGATAGATGCTGACTGATAGCTCCTGACCGATACCTCCTGACTGATAGACCCTGACTGATAGATCCCTGACTGATATCCCCTGACTGATAGACCCCTGACTGATACCTCCTGACTGATAGATCCTGACTGATAGTCCATGAACGATACCTCCTGACTGATAGACCCCTGACTGATAGACCCTGACTGATAGCTCCTGACCGATACATCCTGACTGATAGACCCCTGACTGATAGATCATAACTGATAGCCCCTGACTGATAGCTCCTGACTGATACCTCCTGACTGATAGATCCTGACTGATAGTCCATGAACGATACCTCCTGACTGATAGCCCCTGACTGATACCTCCTGACTGATAGCTCCTGACTGATAGACCCTGACTGATACCTCCTGACCAATACCTCCTGACTGATAGACGCTGACTGATAGCTCCTGACCGATACCTCCTGACTGATAGACCCTGACTGATAGATCCCTGACTGATATCCCCTGACTGATAGACCCCTGACTGATACCTCCTGACTGATAGATCCTGACTGATACCTCCTGACTGATAGCTCCTGACCGATACCTCCTGACTGATAGACGCTGACTGATAGCTCCTGACCGATACCTCCTGACTGATAGATGCTGACTGATAGCTCCTGACCGATACCTCCTGACTGATAGACCCTGACTGATAGATCCCTGACTGATATCCCCTGACTGATAGACCCCTGACTGATACCTCCTGACTGATAGATCCTGACTGATAGTCCATGAACGATACCTCCTGACTGATAGACCCCTGACTGATAGACCCTGACTGATAGCTCCTGACCGATACATCCTGACTGATAGACCCCTGACTGATAGATCATAACTGATAGCCCCTGACTGATAGCTCCTGACTGATAGACCCCTGAGTGATAGACCCCTGACTGATAGATCCTGACTCATAGACCCCTGACTGATAGACCCCCTGACTGATAGATCCTGACTCATAGACCCCTGACTGATAGACCCCATACTGTAGGCTCCTGACTGATAGCTCCTGACTGATAGCTCCTGACTGATAGATCCTGACTGATAGCCCCTGACTGATAGATCCTGACTGATAGATCCTGACTGATAGCCCCTGACTGATAGCTCCTGACTGATATCCCCTGACTGATAGCTCCTGACTGATAGACTCCTGACTGATATCCCCTGACTGATACCTCCTGACTGATACCTCCTGACTGATACCTCCTGACTGATAGCCCCTGACTGATAGATCCTGACTGATAGCCCCTGACTGATAGATCCTGACTGATAGCCCCTGACTGATAGCCCCTGACTGATAGATCCCGACTGATAGCTCCTGCACTGATATCCCCCTGAATGATAGCCCCTGACTGATAGATCCTGACTGATATCCCCTGACTGATACCTCCTGACTGATATCCCCTGACTGATAGATCCTGACTGATAGACTCCTGACTGATATCCCTGACTGGATAGCCCCTGACTGATAGATCCCGACTGATAGCCCCTGACTGATAGCCCCTGACTGATAGACCCCTGACTGAAAGACCCTGACTGATAGACCCTGACTGATAGATCCTGACTGATAGACCCCTGATTGATAGCTCTGACTGATAGCTCCTGACTGATATCCCCTGACTGATAGACCCCTGACTGACATCCCTGACTGATAGACCCCTGACTGATACCTCCCTGACTGATAGCTCCTGACTGATACCTCCTGACTGATATCCCCTGTACTGATAGCCCCTGACTGGATAGACCCCTGACTGACATCCCTGACTGATAGACCCCGACTGATACCTCCTGACTGATACTTCCTGACTGATACCTCCTGACTGATAGTCCCTGACTGATAGACCCCTGACTGATATCCCTGACTGATACCTCCTGACTGATAGCTCCTGACCGATACCTCCTTGACTGATAGTCCCTGACTGATAGACCCCTGACTGATATCCCCTGACTGATAGCTCCTGACCGATGCCTCCTGACTGATACCCCCTGACTGATATTCCTGACTGATACCTCCTGACTGATAGCTCCTGACGCGATACCTCCTGACTGACAGACCCTGATGACAGACCCTGACTGATAGACCCCTGACTGATAGACCCCTGACTGATAGTCCCTGACTGATAGACCCTGACTGATAGACCCCTGACTGATAGACCCCTGACTGATACCTCCTAACTGATAACATCCTGACTGATAGACCCCTGACTGATATCCCCTGACTGATAGACCCCTGACTGATGCCTCCTGACTGATACCCCCTGACTGATATTCCCTGACTGATACCTCCTGACTGATACCTCCTGACTGATAGCTTCCTGACTGATGCCTCCTGACTGATACCCCCTGACTGATATTCCTGACTGATACCTCCTGACTAATAGCTCCTGACCGATGCCTCCTGACTGATATCCCCTGACTGATAGCTCCTGACCGATACCTCCTGACTGACAGACCCTGACTGACAGACCCTGACTGATAGACCCCTGACTGATAGTCCCCTGACTGATAGTCCCTGACTGATAGACCCTGACTGATAGACCCCTGACTGATACCTCCTGACTGATACATCCCTGACTGATAGACCCTGACTGATATCCCCTGACTGATAGCTCCCGACTAATAGACCCTGACTGATAGACCCCTGACTGATAGACCCCTGACTGATAGACCCCTGACTGATAGACCCTGACTGATATCCCCTGACTGATAGCTCCTGACTGATAGCTCCTGACTGATACCTCCTGACTGATACCTCCTGACTGATAGCTCCTGACCGATACCTCCTGACTGATAGCTCCTGACTGATAGACCCCTGACTGATATCCCCTAACTGATACCTCCTGACTGATAGCTCCTGACTGATACCTCCTGACTGATAGACCTCTGACTGATATCCCCTGACTGATAGCTCCTGACCGATACCTCCTGACTGATAGACCCCTGACTGATAGCTCCTGACTGATACCTCCTGACTGATAGACCCCTGACTGATATCCCCTGACTGATAGCTCCTGACCGATACCTCCTGACTGATAGACCCTGACTGATACCTCCTGACTGATAGCTCCTTACTGATACCTCCTGACTGATAGTCCCTGACTGATAGCCCCCTGACTGATAGCCCCCTGACTGATAGACCCCTGACTGATATCCCCTGACTGATAGACCCAATGACTGATAGATCCTGACTGATAGCTCCTGACTGATAGACCCCTGACTGATAGATCCTGACTGATATCCCCTGAATGATACCTCCTGACTGATAGCCCCTGACTGATAGCCCTGACTGATAGCCCCTGACTGATAGATCCTGACTGATAGACCCCTGACTGATACCTCCTGACTGATAGCTCCTGACTGATACCTCCTGACTGATAGACCCCTGACTGATATCCCTTGACTGATAGCCCCTGACTGATAGACCCCTGACTGATACCTCCTGACTGATAGCTCCTGACCGATACCTCTTGACTGATATCCCCTGACTGATACCTCCTGACTGATAGTTCCTGACTGATAGACCCCATACTAATAGCTCCTGACTGATATCCCCTGACTGATAGATCCCGACTGATAGACCTCTGACTGATAGCCCCTGACTGATAGCTCCTGACTGATAGTCCCTGACTGATAGCCCCTGACTGATAGTCCCTGACTGATACCTCATGACTGATAGCCCCTGACTGAAAGACCCCTGACTGATAGACCCCTGACTGATAGATCCTGACTGATACCTCCTGACTGATACCTCCTGACTGATAGCTCCTGACTGATACCTCCTGACTGATATCCCCTGACTGATAGATCCTGACTGATAGCCCCTGACTGATAGACTCCTGACTGATATCCCCTAACTGATAGCCCCTGACTGATAGATCCCGACTGATAGCCCCTGACTGATAGACCCCTGACTGATAGATCCTGACTGATAGACCCCTGATTGATAGCTCCTGACTGATAGCTCCTGACTGATATCCCTGACTGATAGACCCCTGACTGATACTCCTGACTGATAGCTCCTGACTGATACCTCCTGACTGATAGACTCCTGACTGATATCCCTTGACTGATAGCCCCTGACTGATAGACCCCTGACTGATACCTCCTGACAGATAGCTCCTGACCGATACCTCCTGACTGATAGCTCCTGACTGATAGTCCCTGACTGATATCCCCTGACTGATACCTCCTGACTGATAGCTCCTGACCGATGCCTCCTGACTGATACCCCCTGACTGATATCCCCTGACTGATACCTCCTGACTGATAGCTCCTGACCGATACCTCCTGACTGATAGACCCTGACTGATAGACCCCTGACTGATAGACCCCTGACTGATAGTCCCTGACTGATAGCTCCTGACTGATAGACCCTGACTGATAGACCCCTGACTGATAGACCCCTGACTGATACCTCCTGACTGATACATCCTGACTGATAGACCCCTGACTGATATCCCCTGACTGATAGCTCCTGACTGATACCTCCTGACTGATAGCTCCTGACTGATACCTCCTGACTGATAGCTCCTGACTGATACCTCCTGACTGATAGCTCCTGACTGATACCTCCAGACTGATACCTCCTGACTGATAGCTCCTGACCGATACCTCCTGACTGATAGCTCCTGACTGATAAACCCCTGACTGATATCCCCTAACTGATACCTCCTGACCGATACCTCCTGACTGATAGCTCCTGACTGATACCTCCTGACTGATAGACCCCTGACTGATATCCCCTGACTGATAGCTCCTGACCGATAGACCCCTGACTGATACCTCCTGACTGATACCTCCTGACTGATAGCTCCTGACTGATAGCTCCTGACTGATACCTCCTGACTGATACCTCCTGACTGATAGTCCCTGACTGATAGCCCCCTGACTGATAGACCCCTGACTGATAGATCCTGACTGATAGACCCCTGACTGATACCTCCTGACTGATAGATCCTGACTGATAGACCCCTGACTGATACCTCCTGACTGATAGCTCCTGACCGATACCTCTTGACTGATAGCTCCTGACTGATATCTCCTGACTGATACCTCCTGACTGATACCTCCTGACTGATATCCCCTGACTGATACCTCCTGACTGATAGTTCCTGACCGATGCCTCCTAACTGATACCTCCTGACTGATAGCTTCTGACCGATACTTCCTGACTGACACCTCCTGATAGCTCCTTACCGATGCCTCCTGACTGATAGCTCCTGACCGATACCTCCTGACTGATAGCTCCTGACTGATACCTCCTGACTGATATCCCCTGACTGATACCTCCTGACTGATAGCTCCTGACCGATACCTCCTGACTGATAGCTCCTTACTGATACCTCCTGACTGATAGTCCCTGACTGATAGCCCCTGACTGATAGACCCCTGACTGATAGACCCCTGACTGATAGATCCTGACTGATAGCTCCTGACTGATAGACCCCTGACTGATAGACCCCTGACTGATAGCCCCTGACTGATAGACCCCTGACTGATAGACCCCTGACTGATAGATCCTGACTGATAGCTCCTGACTGATAGACCCCTGACTGATAGATCCTGACTGATAGACCCCTGACTGATAGACCCTGACTGATAGACCCCTGACTGATAGACCCCTGACTGATAGTCCCTGACTGATAGCTCCTGACTGATAGACCCTGACTGATAGACCCCTGACTGATAGACCCCTGACTGATAGATCCCTGACTGATAGACCCCTGACTGATAGATCCCTGACTGATAGACCCCTGACTGATAGTCCCTGACTGATAGCTCCTGACTGATAGACCCTGACTGATAGACCCCTGACTGATAGTCCCTGACTGATAGCTCCTGACTGATAGCTCCTGACTGATAGACCCCTGACTGATACCTCCTGACTGATACCTCCTGACTGATACCTCCTGACTGATACCTCCTGACTTATACCTCCTGACTGATAGCTCCTGACTGATACCTCCTGACTGATAGCTCCTGACTGATAGACCCTGACTGATAGACCCTGACTGATATCCCCTGACTGATAGCTCCTGACTGATAGACCCCTGACTTATACCTCCTGACTGATAGACCCCTGACTGATGGCTCCTGACTGATAGATCCTGACTGATACCTCCTGACTGATACCTCCTGACTGATAGCTCCTGACTGATACCTCCTGACTGATAGACCATGACTGATACCTCCTGACTGATACCTCCTGACTTATACCTCCTGACTGATAGCTCCTGACTGATACCTCCTGACTGATAGCTCCTGACTGATAGACCCTGACTGACAGCTCCTGACTGATAGACCCTGACTGACAGCTCCTGACTGATACCTCCTGACTGATACCTCCTGACTGATAGACCCTGACTGATTGCTCCTGACTGATAGCTCCTGACTGATACCTCCTGACTGATAGACCCCTGACTGATAGCTCCTGACTGATACCTCCTGACTGATAGACCCTGACTGACAGCTCCTGACTGATAGACCCCTGACTGATAGCTTCTGACTGATAGACCCCTGACTGATAGATCCTGACTGATACCTCCTGACTGATAGACCCTGACTGATAGCTCCTGACTGATACCTCCTGACTGATAGACCCTGACTGATAGCTCCTGACTGATAGACCCTGACTGCAGTAGTTTTTACTTTTACACTGGTTTTCAGGTATAAATGATAATAAATGTGTCCGGCTCGATATCATGGCTCCGGGCCCCTCCCAAGTGGTGTGGAGGGGGGAAGAACTGTTGTGACACTCTTAGTAAATGACCCAAAAGCCGGTAAGAAATGTGCAGAACTTTTCATACAAGTTCATGTAGAGAAGACTGGCTGAGATCTGTGAGTGACATCACGGCCCTAGATCCAGTGATGTCACCCAGGCCCCTCCCACTCTCGCTGTGTACATGTGGTAACCCTGATTTCCAGTACATTTTTCTAGGTTAACCTCTGATTTCGGCGGTGTATTTCAGGAGCAGAATGCAGAGTTTCCCCCCGGCAGTGGTGAGAGCTCTCCGATACTCAGCGAGCGCCATGTACGTACACAAAGCGCAGACTTGAAAGCGTTCCAGAACATCTGTCGCCCATCTTCAAAGCTCTTTGTAGGATTAAATAGATGAAGCTCCCAGGTGGCGGACTATGGATGCAGGTGTGGGGGAGGGGGGCGCAGCCAGATGTTCCGCTCAGGAGAATGGCCTTTATGAAATGACAGCGGATTGTTCTTCATCAGGCGACCTTTACAGATTCACATCTTCTATTCATGGAGTTCTGAGCCCAATCTCATTACCGAGACTGCGGAGAAGTAAGAGACATCCTCACAGACCACAGCACTCTGGAGACAGTCAGCTTCTTACTGCCGAGGTGTGAGCGCAAGGGGCACACCACCAGTCTGACCTCCTCCCACTCAGATCCTACAGAAGATCACAGAGCTTAGTATTGGGGGTTGTCACCAGAACATGGTGGATCTGATAATCACCTGATCATTATATGAAAAGCATCACCAGGTACAGTCAAGGAGGGATTGTGTAACTGCAACTCTGCTTATTGGAAACCATCAGGAGGCAGGAAGAATTTGCTTCAAGTGAATGTGCAAAGCCTGTCCCAGAATATAAATCACTAGACTGCCTAGCAACAATCCTATGTGTAAAGGGGCGCCCCGCTGCACCCCAGAATCTTTTCACAGAGAGACCCTTTCCTACACCAGGAGATAAGCGGTGCTAGGGGTATCTGGCAGCTGCTTATCCCTCCACTGATTTCTTTGCAGCAGTGCAGGAAAATGAGGCCTCAAACCCTGGTAAACAAATGTTACAAAAAGTTGCAATATCTTGTCACGATCTGACACTTTGTATCGCATCGGGGGCCCACTTTATGCGAAGGGAGTTGGGGGCTGGACTATCGCCAGGGTGTCCGCTTATCTGACAACTATTCTCCCAGACAGGTAAATATGTGTCAGGCTCCTCCCCCTTATGTCATTGTAACCATTGTGGAGAATTGATACAGAATGGCAGCTGGAAGTGAAGGAAATGGGTCTTGTACATGGGCCTGCAGCAGTGGCCATGCTCCATGTGATGAGTGGAGTTGCCCTTTAAGCCTCCCAGACAGCAGGATATTACATCTGCGTACATTATACGGAGCGCCGCAGATCTCTGCTGTTTCTTGCACTTCTTCCTTTCTATTTCACCATTTTCCAGACACAAGTGGATAAAAGCCGCTCGTGACCTCGCCGTCCAGCCGCCATTAGCTCGATCCTGTTTATTTCTCCCGATTCAAAGCCCATCAATTATCTTCTTGTAAATGCGCGCAGCTTTTTATGGCGTCTTCGGCATCGGATAGAAATGCTTTCAGCCTGGATCCTGATGATCCTCTCATCTCCCCCTCCATCCAGGAGCCAAAACTCAATTTAAAGGGACAGTGCCCCCAAAAGATTCTAGGCCGCTGTACGTTATATCAGGTTATCCTGTCAAAGGTGAACTAGAAGAAGCTAGCTCCACCCCTTCTCTCCGTAACAGTCAGAATGTGTCATGTGACCCCTTCCAGATCTGCCACCACTAGAGGGAGCTCACTGCATCCATTCAGCTCTCAATAATGAATCTGTCCTCAGGGAGCTCCCCCTAGTGGTGGCTGCAGGTAGACAGACTGTTATCATGTGCTCTCCACCTGACAGCCCACAACCTCACCGGCTCTGCTCATTACATTATATATTATCTGTGTATAGTGTTGTTGCTCCATCTGGTATAACCTCCCGGTGACCTGTCAGCTCCCGGCTTGTATAGGTTACCTCTGACTCCCCTATTATCACACCATGCTGATGCTAGGTCATGTTCAGATGTGGCAGATTTTATTTATCCATACGACCTCCTAAAATTCATGTGTCACATGCTTCATCTAAATATGGGAGACACCAAGTGCACAGGCCTTGGTGATAATCCTGGCTTGTGAATAGAATGCTGGAAAAGCAGTAAAGACTGACACGCACACAGGAAGGAGAGAAGGTGCAGGCTGTTATACAGGACAGCACAGGGTGTGCAGGGAGATAAGCCGCATACCTGACACCCATAGAGGAGGCTGAGTTGTCGAGTGTCAGGACGAGGCTGAGGCTCGCCCCCCGTGGTGCCTCCGCTGTGACCTCCGAATTACACCTCTTCGGTTTATGACTCATTTGTAGAGTTTTAATTTCTCGGATTCATTTAACGCTCATTCAATATTAAAATGCAATATCAGCAAAAAAGATTTCATAAAGATTTAATTAAAATGCATCGAAGCCGACGGGGGAGGGGTGAATACAGCCCCTGGACACGAGGCCCAGAGACCCCTGAGAAGACAGACTCCGTCCGGGTCACAGGTCATTACTCTGGTATCATAAGGATAATAACACTGCTACATGTGTCATACAGCTCCCGTCCTGCACTGATTCCTATAGAGCTGCTTCCTCCAGGTCACCACCTCCCTCTACTATCAATGAGGAAGAGTTTAGTGGCTGCCAGGAAGAGCTGTCAGAGGGATTGGGAGGAGCATCCAGGTGACAAAACCAGCAGCTTCTGACAACTAATAAGGATGACAGCGGTGGGTGTCAGATACTTCATGTCTGAAACTGAGTGCTGTAGAAATGTGGGGGACAATCCTACAACAGACTGCACTGTGAGACTGCATGAAAAAAGAGACTGCACGCAGGGACTACACAGGAAGAAGAGACTGCACACAGTGACTGCACAGGAGGAAGAGACTGCACACAGTGACTGCACAGGAGGAAGAGCCTGCACACAGTGACTGCACAGGAGGAAGAGACTGCACACAGTGACTGCACAGGAGGAAGAGACTACACAGGGGAAAAGACTACACACAGTGACTGCACAGGAGGAAGAGACTGCACAGGGGAAAAGACTACACACAGTGACTGCACAGGAGGAAGAGACTGTACACAGTGACTGCACAGGAGGAAGAGACTGCACACAGTGACTGCACAGGAGGAAGAGACTGCACACAGTGACTGCACAGGAGGAAGAGACTGTACACAGTGACTGCACAGGAGGAAGAGACTGCACACAGTGACTGCACAGGAGAAGAGACTGTACACAGTGACTGCACAGGAGGAAGAGACTGCACACAGTGACTGCACAGGAGGAAGAGACTGCACACAGTGACTGCACAGGAGAAGAGACTGTACACAGTGACTGCACAGGAGGAAGAGACTGCACACAGTGACTGCACAGGAGGAAGAGACTGCACACAGTGACTGCACAGGAGGAAGAGACTGCACACAGTGACTGCACAGGAGAAGAGACTGCACACAGTGACTGCACAGGAGGAAGAGACTACACAGGGGAAAAGACTACACACAGTGACTGCACAGGAGGAAGAGACTGCACAGGGGAAAAGACTACACACAGTGACTGCACAGGAGGAAGAGACTGCACACAGTGACTGCACAGGAAGAAGAGACTGCAAAGGGGAAAACGCTACACACAGTGACTGCACAAGAGAAGAGACTGCACACAGTGACTGCACAGGAGAAGAGACTGCACACAGTGACTACACAGGAGGAAGAGACTGCACACAGTGACTGCAGAGGAGGAAGAGACTGCACAGGAGGAAAAGACTACACACAGTGACTGCACAGGAGAAGAGACTGCACACAGTGACTGCACAGGAGGAAGAGACTGTACACAGTGACTGCACAGGAGGAAGAGACTGCACAAGAGAAGAGACTACACACAGTGACTGCACAGGAGAAGAGACTGTACACAGTGACTGCACAGGAGGAAGAGACTGCACACAGTGACTGCACAGGAGGAAGAGACTGCACACAGTGACTGCACAGGAGAAGAGACTGCACACAGTGACTGCACAGGAGGAAGAGACTGCACACAGTGACTGCACAGGAGGAAGAGACTGCACACAGTGACTGCACAGGAGGAAGAGACTGCACACAGTGACTGCACAGGAGGAAGAGACTGCACACAGTGACTGCACAGGAGAAGAGACTGCACACAGTGACTGCACAGGAGGAAGAGACTGCACAGGGGAAAAGACTACACACAGTGACTGCACAGGAGGAAGAGACTGCACACAGTGACTGCACAGGAAGAAGAGACTGCAAAGGGGAAAAGGCTACAAACAGTGACTGCACAAGAGAAGAGACTGCACACAGTGACTGCACAGGAGAAGAGACTGCACACAGTGACTGCACAGGAGGAAGAGACTGCACACAGTGACTGCATAGGAGGAAGAGACTGCACAAGAGGAAAAGACTACACACAGTGACTGCAACAGGAGAAGAGACTGCACACAGTGACTGCACAGGAGGAAGAGACTGTACACAGTGACTGCACAGGAGGAAAAGACTACACACAGTGACTGCACAGGAGAAGAGACTGCACACAGTGACTGCACAGGAGGAAGAGACTGTACACAGTGACTGCAACAGGAGGAAGAGACTGCACAAGAGAAGAGACTACACACAGTGACTGCACAGGAGAAGAGACTGAACACAGTGACTGCACAGGAGGAAGAGACTGTACACAGTGACTGCACAGGAGAAGAGACTGCACACAGTGACTGCACAGGAGAAGAGACTGAACACAGTGACTGCACAGGAGAAGAGACTGTACACAGTGACTGCACAGGAGGAAGAGACTGCACACAGTGACTGCACAGGAGAAGAGACTGAACACAGTGACTGCACAGGAGAAGAGACTGTACACAGTGACTGCACAGGAGGAAGAGACTGTAACACAGTGACTGCACAGGAGAAGAGACTGCACACAGTGACTGCACAGGAGAATAGACTGCACACAGTGACTGCACAGGAGAAGAGACTGCACACAGTGACTGCACAGGAGGAAGAGACTGCACAGGAGGAAAAGACTACACACAGTGACTGCACAGGAGAAGAGACTGCACAGGAGAAGAGACTGCACACAGTGACTGAAACTGAGTGCTGTAGAAATGTGGGGGACAATCCTACAACAGACTGCACTGTGAGACTGCATGAAAAAAGAGACTGCACGCAGGGACTGCACAGGAAGAAGAGACTGCACACAGTGACTGCACAGGAGGAAGAGACTGCACACAGTGACTGCACAGGAGGAAGAGACTGCACACAGTGACTGCACAGGAGAAGAGACTGCACACAGTGACTGCACAGGAGAAGAGACTGCACACAGTGACTGCACCTTACTCCCAACCATATCATGTTGTCATCCAGTTACATTAAACACTGGGAAAATGATTAAATTCTTGACTAAACTGTCACATTTATATAAAGGGAGGGGCCTGAGCCGGACGAGGAGACGCCATGTTGTGTCAGCCATATTAGTCGTCACTGTGGTAACATCTTGGTCCAGACGCTCCCGATATATACAGCATGGCCGGCCTCTATCATATGACGTTATTGGCCTCCTCCTATGTGAGCACCATATGGCACCACCACTTGGCCTCATCCTCCCGCTGCCGTCGCGCTCTGTCCGTTGAGCCGTCCCATCTGTATATAACAGACCGCCATCGATATTTTCTACCATTGACACATTGTCCACATGACGGATGAAATTAACTTCTTCACTCACTTTATATTTTGTCAAAACACGAAGCTGTCGACATAAGCGTCGAGCGCGACGGTTTTACTGCCTCCATCTGTACCCAGCACCTGATGAAAGGCGCAGATGAAACGCTCGATCTCGCAAGGATCTGACAGAGCTTCTCTTTTATGAGACATAAATCAGCTTTACTTTGTGGAGATGGCGACGTAACTGGCGAGGCCGGCGATCAGGCGCCTCGTTCATACCGTCACTTGTGCTTTGTTGATTCCTTCCAATCTCAGCATCTGTGGCTGCGGGCAGAGGAATGAGCCCCTCTGTGCGCAGGAGACAACACACTCTGGTGCTCGTGGCTGAACTGTTCACAGAATGTGAGAAATCTGGAGTTTGGTTTTAGGAGGAAAAAAAAAAAAAGAAAAACTTCTGAAAAATATTCCCGTCACAATTTCCATATCAAGGCTGAAAACAGAAGGAGATCTCTTATGTTTACATTCAGTGGATACAATTGTATCCAGTGTAGACAATGCTCTGTACTCCAGGCTGATACATTGTATCCACTTCTTGTCTGAGATCATGTATAGCTCTGTGCAGGTTTACTGCCTGGCATCTGTCAGCAGGATCAACCCTTTTAACCGTACCATGATGTCTAGTAGGGTTGATCCAGCTGGTTAAAACCTTGCCTTTCTTCCATCTATACATTATTACATTTAGGAGAAACAAGTGCTTATAAAAATAATGATATGAATACTGACCAAACCCTCTAATGATAATGAGATGACTGCTGACCCCACCTTTTAGTGATAATGAGATGACTCTGGTGACCCTGCCCTCTAATGATAATGAGATGACTGCTGTCCTCAACCTTTAATGATAATGAGATGACTCTGCTGTCCTTGAAATATCTCAAAATGAGATGACTCTGGTGACCCTTCCCTCTAATGATAATAAGATGACTGCTGACCCCAACCTCTAATGATGAGATGACTTTGCTGCCTTCAACCTCTAATGATAATAAGATGACTGCTGACCCTGCCCTCTAATAATGAGATGACTGCTGACCCTGCCCTCTAATAATGAGATGACTGCTGACCCCACCCTCTAATAATGAGATGACTGCTGACCCTGCCCTCTAATAATGAGATGACTGCTGACCCTGCCCTCTAATAATGAGATGACTGCTGACCCTGCCCTCTAATAATGAGATGACTGCTGACCCCGCCCTCTAATAATGAGATGACTGCTGACCCCACCCTCTAATAATGAGATGACTGCTGACCCCACCCTCTAATAATGAGATGACTGCTGACCCTGCCTCTAATAATGAGATGACTGCTGACCCCACCCTCTAATAATTAGATGACTGCTGACTCTGCCCTCTAATAATGAGATGACTGCTGACCCCACCCTCTAATAATGAGATGACCGCTTACCCTGCCCTCTAATAATGAGATGACTGCTGACCCCACCCTCTAATAATGAGATGACTGCTGACCCCACCCTCTAACAATGAGATGACTGCTGACCCCACCATCTAATAATGAGATGACTGCTGACCCCGCCCTCTAATAATGAGATGACTGCTGACCCCACCCTCTAATAATGAGATGACTGCTGACCCCACCCTCTAATAATGAGATGACTGCTGACCCCACCCTCTAATAATGAGATGACTGCTGACCCCACCCTCTAACAATGAGATGACTGCTGACCCACCCTCTAACAATGAGATGACTGCTGACCCCACCCTCTAATAATGAGATGACTGCTGACCCCACCCTCTAATAATGAGATGACTGCTGACCCTGCCCTCTAATAATGAGATGACTGCTGACTCTGCCCTCTAACAATGAGATGACTGCTGACCCCACCCTCTAATAATGAGATGACTGCTGACCCCACCCTCTAATAATGAGATGACTGCTGACCCCACCCTCTAATAATGAGATGACTGCTGACCCTGCCCTCTAATAATGAGATGACTGCTGACCCCACCCTCTAATAATGAGATGACTGCTGACCCCGCCCTCTAATAATGAGATGACTGCTGACCCCACCCTCTAATAATGAGATGACTGCTGACCCTGCCCTCTAATAATGAGATGACTGCTGACCCCACCCTCTAATAATAAGATGACTACTGACCCCGCCCTCTAATAATGAGATGACTGCTGACCCCACCCTCTAATAATGAGATGACTGCTGACCCCGCCCTCTAATAATGAGATGACTGCTGACCCCGCCCTCTAATAATGAGATGACTGCTGACCCTGCCCTCTAATAATGAGATGACTGCTGACCCCACCCTCTAATAATAAGATGACTACTGACCCCTGCACTCTAATAATGAGATGACTGCTGACCCCGCCCTCTAATAATGAGATGATTGCTGACCCTGCCCTCTAATAATGAGATGACTGCTGACCCCACCCTCTAATAATGAGATGACTGCTGACCCCGCCCTCTAATAATAAGATGACTGCTGACCCCACCCTCTAATAATGAGATGACTGCTGACCCCACCCTCTAATAATGAGATGACTGCTGACCCCGCCCTCTAATAATGAGATGACTGCTGACCCTGCCCTCTAATAATGAGATGACTGCTGACCCCACCCTCTAATAATGAGATGACTGCTGACCCCACCCTCTAATAATGAGATGACTGCTGACCCTGCCCTCTAATAATGAGATGACTGCTGACCCCGCCCTCTAATAATGAGATGACTGCTGACCCTGCCCTCTAATAATGAGATGACTGCTGACCCTGCCCTCTAATAATGAGATGACTGCTGACCCTGCCCTCTAACAATGAGATGACCGCTGACCCCACCCTCTAATAATGAGATGACTGCTGACCCCGCCCTCTAATAATGAGATGACTGCTGACCCTGCCCTCTAATAATGAGATGACTGCTGACCCCGCCCTCTAATAATGAGATGACTGCTGACCCCGCCCTCTAATAATGAGATGACTGCTGACCCCACCCTCTAATAATGAGATGACTGCTGACCCCACCCTCTAATAATGAGATGACTGCTGACCCCACCCTCTAATAATGAGATGACTGCTGACCCTGCCCTCTAATAATGAGATGACTGCTGACCCCACCCTCTAATAATGAGATGACTGCTGACCCCGCCCTCTAATAATGAGATGACTGCTGACCCCACCCTCTAATAATGAGATGACTGCTGACCCCACCCTCTAATAATGAGATGACTGCTGACCCTGCCCTCTAATAATGAGATGACTGCTGACCCCACCCTCTAATAATAAGATGACTACTGACCCCGCCCTCTAATAATGAGATGACTGCTGACCCCGCCCTCTAATAATGTGATGACTGCTGACCCCGCCCTCTAATAATGAGATGACTGCTGACCCCGCCCTCTAATAATGAGATGACTGCTGACCCTGCCCTCTAATAATGAGATGACTACTGACCCTGCCCTCTAATAATGAGATGACTGCTGACCCTGCCCTCTAATAATGAGATGACTGCTGACCCTGCCCTCTAATAATAAGATGACTACTGACCCTGCACTCTAATAATGAGATGACTGCTGACCCTGCCCTCTAATAATGAGATGACTGCTGACCCACCCTCTAATAATGAGATGACTGCTGACCCCGCCCTCTAATAATGAGATGACTGCTGACCCCACCCTCTAATAATGAGATGACTGCTGACCCCACCCTCTAATAATGAGATGACTGCTGACCCCACCCTCTAATAATGAGATGACTGCTGACCCTGCCCTCTAATAATGAGATGACTGCTGACCCCACCCTCTAATAATAAGATGACTACTGACCCCGCCCTCTAATAATGAGATGACTGCTGACCCCACCCTCTAATAATGTGATGACTGCTGACCCCGCCCTCTAATAATGAGATGACTGCTGACCCCGCCCTCTAATAATGAGATGACTGCTGACCCCGCCCTCTAATAATGAGATGACTGCTGACCCCGCCCTCTAATAATGAGATGACTGCTGACCCCACCCTCTAATAATGAGATGACTGCTGACCCCACCCTCTAATAATGAGATGACTGCTGACCCTGCCCTCTAATAATGAGATGACTGCTGACCCCACCCTCTAATAATAAGATGACTGCTGACCCCACCCTCTAATAATGTGATGACTGCTGACCCCGCCCTCTAATAATGAGATGACTGCTGACCCCGCCCTCTAATAATGAGATGACTGCTGACCCCGCCTCTAATAATGAGATGACTGCTGACCCCACCCTCTAATAATGAGATGACTGCTGACCCTGCCCTCTAATAATGAGATGACTGCTGACCCCACCCTCTAATAATAAGATGACTACTGACCCCGCCCTCTAATAATGAGATGACTGCTGACCCCACCCTCTAATAATGTGATGACTGCTGACCCCGCCCTCTAATAATGAGATGACTGCTGACCCCGCCCTCTAATAATGAGATGACTGCTGACCCTGCCCTCTAATAATGAGATGACTACTGACCCTGCCCTCTAATAATGAGATGACTGCTGACCCTGCCCTCTAATAATGAGATGACTGCTGACCCTGCCCTCTAATAATAAGATGACTACTGACCCTGCACTCTAATAATGAGATGACTGCTGACCCCGCCCTCTAATAATGAGATGACTGCTGACCCTGCCCTCTAGTAATGAGATGACTGCTGACCCCACCCTCTAATAATGAGATGACTGCTGACCCTGCCCTCTAATAATGAGATGACTGCTGACCCTGCCCTCTAATAATGAGATGACTGCTGACCCCACCCTCTAATAATAAGATGACTACTGACCCCGCCCTCTAATAATGAGATGACTGCTGACCCCACCCTCTAATAATGTGATGACTGCTGACCCCGCCTCTAATAATGAGATGACTGCTGACCCCGCCCTCTAATAATGAGATGACTGCTGACCCTGCCCTCTAATAATGAGATGACTACTGACCCTGCCCTCTAATAATGAGATGACTGCTGACCCTGCCCTCTAATAATGAGATGACTGCTGACCCTGCCCTCTAATAATAAGATGACTACTGACCCTGCACTCTAATAATGAGATGACTGCTGACCCCGCCCTCTAATAATGAGATGACTGCTGACCCTGCCCTCTAGTAATGAGATGACTGCTGACCCCACCCTCTAATAATGAGATGACTGCTGACCCCGCCCTCTAATAATAAGATGACTGCTGACCCCACCCTCTAATAATGAGATGACTGCTGACCCCGCCCTCTAATAATGAGATGACTGCTGACCCTGCCCTCTAATAATGAGATGACTGCTGACCCTGCCCTCTAATAATGAGATGACTGCTGACCCTGCCCTCTAACAATGAGATGACCGCTGACCCCACCCTCTAATAATGAGATGACTGCTGACCCCGCCCTCTAATAATGAGATGACTGCTGACCCTGCCCTCTAATAATGAGATGACTGCTGACCCCACCCTCTAATAATGAGATGACTGCTGACCCCGCCCTCTAATAATAAGATGACTGCTGACCCCACCCTCTAATAATGAGATGACTGCTGACCCCACCCTCTAATAATGAGATGACTGCTGACCCTGGCCCTCTAATAATGAGATGACTGCTGACCCAGCCCTCTAATAATGAGATGACTGCTGACCCCGCCTCTAAATGAGATGACTGCTGACCCTGCCTCTAACAATGAGATGACCGCTGACCCCACCCTCTAATAATGAGATGACTGCTGACCCCACCCTCTAATAATGAGATGACTGCTGACCCCACCCTCTAATAATGAGATGACTGCTGACCCCACCCTCTAATAATGAGATGACTGCTGACCCCACCCTCTAATAATGAGATGACTGCTGACCCCACCCTCTAATAATGAGATGACTGCTGACCCTGCCCTCTAATAATGAGATGACTGCTGACCCCGCCCTCTAATAATAAGATGACTACTGACCCTGCACTCTAATAATGAGATGACTGCTGACCCCGCCCTCTAATAATGAGATGACTGCTGACCCTGCCCTCTAGTAATGAGATGACTGCTGACCCCACCCTCTAATAATGAGATGACTGCTGACCCGCCCTCTAATAATAAGATGACTGCTGACCCCACCTCTAATAATCGAGATGACTGCTGACCCCACCCTCTAATAATGAGATGACTGCTGACCCTGCCCTCTAATAATGAGATGACTGCTGACCCTGCCCTCTAATAATGAGATGACTGCTGACCCTGCCCTCTAATAATGAGATGACTGCTGACCCCTGCCCTCTAATAATGAGATGACTGCTGACCCCTGCCCTCTAATAATAAGATGACTACTGACCCTGCCCTCTAATAATAAGATGACTACTGACCTGCCCTCTAATAATGAGATGACTGCTGACCCACCCTCTAATAATAAGATGACTACTGACCTGCCTCTAATAATAAGATGACTAGACCCTGCCCTCTAAAATGAGATGACGCTGACCCACCCTCTAATAATGAGATGACTGCTGACCCTGCCCTCTAATAATGAGATGACGCTGACCTCCCTCTAATAAGAGATGCTGCTGACCTGCCCTCTAATAATGCCAGATGACTGCTGACCCTGCCCTCTAATAATGAGATGACTGCTTGACCCTGCCCTCTAATAATGAGATGACTGCTGACCCCGCACTCTAATAATGAGATGACTGCTGACCCCACCCTCTAATAATGAGATGACTGCTGACCCTGCCCTCTAATAATGAGATGACTGCTGACCCTGCCCTCTAATAATGAGATGACTGCTGACCCTGCCCTCTAATAATGAGATGACTGCTGACCCTGCCCTCTAATAATGAGATTACTCTGCTGCATTTTCATTTTTCTATCCTATCTTCCTTGAGCCATAACTTTTTTATATTTCCGTTCACATCTCCATATGAGGGCTTATTTTTTGTGGGACAAGTTGTACTTTCTAATGCCCCCATTTAATACGTATGTCATACAATGTAGTGGGAAGCGGGGAAAATATTCCAAATAGGGTGGAATTGGAAGAAATGCAATTCCCTCACAGTTCTCCAGGTTTTTGAGTCGTTCTCTGAGTCAGTACGATTACAGCAGTACCACACATATATAGGTTTTTTATGTCTACATAGTGTAAAAATAAATGAAAACATTGAAAAATAATTTTTTTTTACATCACCATATTCTGACCCCCATAACTTTTTTTTATAGTTATGTTTTGGGTAAGAGAAGCAATGAAAAAGAGGCAAATCAGCCATTTTGACCCTTTTTTCCGTTGCACCATTCGTTGTATTGGAAAAATATTTTGTATTTTAATGGTGTGGGCATTTTTGAATGCGGTGATTCCTGTGATGTTTATATTTCTTGTTATTTATGTATTTATTTTTTATTCTACAGAAAGGGGGGGGGTGATTTAAATTTTTATATTTTTAATTTTTTTATATATTTTTAAGTTTCTTTTTTTTTTTTTTTTACTTTTTTTATGATATTGTAGCTCATGTTTGAGGCTACAAAACACATTATCTCATGATGAGAGCAGAATTGCTCATCTCTAATGTTGGCCTGCTGCCCAAAATAAGAATTGCAGATTCAATACCCTGGGTTTCTTCAGAGAGACCCAGCATATTGAAACCAATTACCGGCATCCTCATTGGCTGCAGAAATGCACTTGATCACAGCATCTAAAAGTTTTAATGACCGCGACCGGCAATAATGCCGATCACGGTAATTAGCCACAGGTCTCGCGAGACCCACCGGCCATGGCACCCGCTGTAGGTGCGAGTGGGTGCCATGTTTACCCATCGCTCCAGAGCCGTATAGCACTAGTAGCGAAAGCATTAAAGGGGTTATGCGGGAATTAATATTGATGACCTATCCCCAGGATGACCAATACAGGTCACTGTATTGTGTGGCGCTCAGTGCCACAGTTGCAATATTGCAGGATGACTTTCCCTTTAAGAGCAGCTATGGACGTTACTAAACCTATGGCTACATTTTGTTACATTAATTTCCATATTTGTATCCGCGACCATTTAAATACAGGAAACATTTGAGCGAACGGCAAATGCAATCTACTCCTTTTTGTTTGAAGAAACGCTGCATCTTCTCTAAGTCCATCTGCTGAGATTGTGCAGTCGTTGCCGTCCGAGGCTGGATTTGATGGTGATGGGTCTGATCGTGGTCACCGCTCCGGTGTTATGACAGCGCTTAACCTCTGCAGCGCCTGTAACATCTGCAATTACCAGATGAAGGGGGACTCTGCCCCCAGGGAGCAATGGAGGGAAGATGAGGACGGCAACGTGGAAGACCCACAGAACCACATCCATGTATACCAGCGGAGGACGGCGGCATGCTTCATAAAAGGTCATCTTCTTATGGGTCACATTTAAGGAGGTAATCCATACCTCCTTACCAGGACAGTTGTTGTGAGGAGGAGTTTGGAGCCACAGTTGAGCTCTGCTCCATAGAAGTCTGTGGGTGAAACAGATGAGACGGCGCTCTTAACTATGATGACATCATCATTGTTTCCTTGTGTAGAATGATGAGCAGTTCTAATCGAATGTCTAAATATTGGGGTGATGACCTCATAGAAGTCCCCTTGATGACAGCTGTACTCATGTTAGGATGACCTCATGGATATCACCTTATGTCTTCAAGCTATGACCCCACAGACGTAGACTGGTGACCTCATAGGAGTCTATTCACATCCATATGTTAGGAAATACTGTATGAATATTAGGGTGATATCTCTTCATGGAGCGAGCCCCAGAGGAGCTGGTGAGGAGGATGGGGGTGGTAGTGGACCTAGTGTTGTGTCATGGTGTACAACCTCAGACAGTTACTCCCAGTGGAAATGTAGTATTGGAGAATGAGACCAGAATTGAACGTAGCAAAGTGAAACATGGAGCTTCAAATACATTCAATAGCAGTAGAATCTGAGTGCAATCTTCTGGCACTATTAATGATAATGGGGCAGGTTGGATGGCTACAGTTTAGTACTGGTATTTTACTGACCTAGTAGTGTTGTGAGTGATGGGTGTCTTAGCCATAGTCCCTCACCTCACAGTGTTCTGAGTGATGGGTGTCTTAGCCATAGTCCCTCACCTCACAGTGTTCTGGGTGATATGTGTCTTAGCCATAGTCCCTCACCTCACAGTGTTCTGAGTGATGGGTGTCTTAGCCATAGTCCCTCACCTCACAGTGTTCTGGGTGATAGGTGTCTTAGCCGTAGTCCCTCACCTCACAGTGTTCTGAGTGATGGGTGTCTTAGCCATAGTCCCTCACCTCACAGTGTTCTGGGTGATAGGTGTCTTAGCCGTAGTCCCTCACCTCACAGTGTTCTGGGTGACGGGTGTCTTAGCTGTAGTCCCTCACCTCACAGTGCTCTGGGTGATGGGTGTCTTAGCCGTAGTCCCTCACCTCACAGTGCTCTGGGTGATGGGTGTCTTAGCCATAGTCCCTCACCTCACAGTGTTCTGGGTGATGGGTGTCTTAGCCGTAGTCCCTCACCTCACAGTGTTCTGGGTGATAGGTGTCTTGCTGTAGTCCCTCACCTGACAGTGTTCTGGGTGATAGGTGTCTTTACTGTAGTCCCTCACCTCACAGTGTTCTGGGTGATAGGTGTCTTAGCCGTAGTCCCTCACCTCACAGTGTTCTGGGTGACGGGTGTCTTAGCCGTAGTCCCTCACCTCACAGTGTTCTGGGGTGACGGGTGTCTTTGCTGTAGTCCCTCACCTCACAGTGTTCTGGGTGATAGGTGTCTTAGCCATAGTCCCTCACCTCACAGTGTTCTGGGTGATAGGTGTCTTAGCCAAAGTCCCTCACCTCACAGTGTTCTGGGTGATGGGTGTCTTAGCCATAGTCCCTCACCTCACAGTGTTCTGGGTGATTAGGTGTCTTAGCTGTAGTCCCTCACCTCACAGTGTTCTGGGTGACGGGTGTCTTAGCTGTAGTCCCTCACCTCACAGTCTTCTGGGTGATGGGTGTCTTTGCCGTAGTTCCTCACCTCACAGTCTTCTGGGTGATGGGTGTCTTTGCCGTAGTTCTTCACTTCACAGTCTTCTGGGTGATGGGTGTCTTTGCCGTAGTCCCTCACCTCACAGTGTTCTGGGTGATAGGTGTCTTAGCCGTAGTCCCTCACCTCACAGTGTTCTGGTGATAGGTGTCTTTGCTGTAGTCCCTCACCTCACAGTGCTCTGGGTGATGGGTGTCTTAGCCGTAGTCCCTCACCTCACAGTGCTCTGGGTGATGGATGTCTTAGCCGTAGTCCCTCACCTCACAGTGTTCTGGGTGATGGGTGTCTTAGCCGTAGTCCCTCACCTCACAGTGTTCTGGGTGATAGGTGTCTTTGCTGTAGTCCCTCACCTGACAGTGTTCTGGGTGATAGGTGTCTTTGCTGTAGTCCCTCACCTCACAGTGTTCTGGGTGATAGGTGTCTTAGCTGTAGTCCCTCACCTCACAGTGTTCTGGGTGATAGGTGTCTTTGCTGTAGTCCCTCACCTCACAGTGTTCTGGGTGATAGGTGTCTTAGCTGTAGTCCCTCCTCAGTCTGGGTGATAGGTGTCTTTGCTGTAGTCCCTCACCTCACAGTGTTCTGGGTGATAGGTGTCTTAGCTGTAGTCCCTCAACCTCACAGTGTTCTGGGTGATAGGTGTCTAGCCGTAGTCCCTCACCTCACAGTGTTCTGGGTGATAGGTGTCTTTGCTGTAGTCCCTCACCTGACAGTGTTCTGGTGATAGGTGTCTTTGCTGTAGTCCCTCACCTCACAGTGTTCTGGTGATAGGTGTCTTAGCTGTAAGTCCCTCACCTCACAGTGTTCTGGGTGATAGTGTCTTTGCTGTAGTCCCTCACCTCACAGTGTTCTGGGTGATAGGTGTCTTAGCTGTAGTCCCTCACCTCACAGTGTTCTGGGTGATAGGTGTCTTTGCTGTAGTCCCTCACCTCACAGTGTTCTGGGTGATAGGTGTCTTAGCCATAGTCCCTCACTTCACAGTGTTCTGGGGGATGGGTGTCTTAGCCGTAGTCCCGAACCTTATAGTGTTCTGTGATGGGTTGTCCCTGTGCCTGAGTTCTGGGTTGGGTGTCCTCATAGTCCTCTAGTGTTCCTGTAGTTCACCTCACAGTGTTCTGGGTGATAGGTGTCTTTGCTGTAGTCCCTCACCTCACAGTGTTCTGGTGATAGGTGTCTTTGCTGTAGTCCTCACCTCACAGTGTTCTGGGTGATAGGTGTCTTTGTTCTTGTAGTCCTCACCTCACAGTGTCTGGTGATAGGTGTCTTTGTGTAGTCCCTCACCTCACAGTGTTCTGGGTGATAGGTCTTTAGCCAGTAGTTCCTCACTTCAGTTCAGTGTTCTGGGTGATGGGTGTCTTAGTCCTTAGTCCCAGTGTTCTGGGTGATGGGTGTCTTTTGCCGTAGTTCTCACCTCACAGTGTTCTGGGTGATGGGTGTCTTTGCCATAGTCCCTCACCTCATAGTGTTCTGGGTTGATGGTGTCTTAGCCATAGTCTCTAACCTCACAGTGTTCTGGGTGATGGGTGTCTTTGTCGTAGTCCCTCACCTCACAGTCTTCTGGGTGATGGGTGTCTTAGCCGTAGTCCCTCACCTCACAGTCTTCTGGGTGATGGGTGTCTTTGCCGTAGTTCCTCACCTCACAGTCTTCTGGGTGATGGGTGTCTTTGCCGTAGTTCTTCACTTCACAGTCTTCTGGGTGATGGGTGTCTTTGCCGTAGTCCCTCACCTCACAGTGTTCTGGGTGATGGGTGTCTTTGCCGTAGTCCCTCACCTCATAGTGTTCTGGTTGATGGGTGTCTTTGCCATAGTCCCTCACCTCATAGCAGTGTCTGTATGGATGCAAGTGCTCATTGCTTCTGGCACCCCCCTGAGAGCTGGCACCCGGGGTGGATCGCCCCACCCCCACGCTGCCCCCCTAGGCACCCCACTGGATGGTAGCAAGACATCTTACCCTGATGATGTAATTAATGGAGCTGAGCTTTCTGTTCCAAAGCTAAGGGTCACTTTATGAAGACCCTCCATCAATCTCCTTAGCGCTGTATGCAGTCAGATCAATGGTCCATATATATTGAGTAACAAACGTAACATTCAACATATAATTGAACAGACATAGAAAGAAACATAAAGGGCCCCCGTGTCACACACCGGAGTTCTGTAAACTCATTAAAAACACCCAGAAAAAGAAAACACATTATATAACACATAAAACATCATAACTATGTAAGTGGTTCCTCTCCGCACACTCAGGACCTCAATGTATACAGTCACTGTCTTCTTACTGTTACTATACCTGTGTGCACACTGTACTAGCTGTCTCTCGTTCTCTATATTGTGACATATAGGGAATGAGAGACATATATTGCAACGCCCCCCCACCCCCCTGGAGGCTAATTAGCATATGATAAAAGGTTAAATTAAAGAGAAACGGGGACACTGTGAAGAAATGAAACAGCAGACTTAGAATCAGGTGACATTGGCACATTGAGAATGCCATCCTGTTTAATAGACAAAAACCTGGTGACAGAAACCCTTTAACATTCACCGTATTTCTACTTTTTGTTGGCATCATTTTGTAAATAAGGTGGTCTCAAATGGCAGAACATGCCATTTGAGACCACCTTATTTTTCCGTGAGTTTGTTTGTACGTTTATTCCTGGAGGCGTGGCAACTCCAGGTTGAATGTGCCTTGATTTTACTAATGGGTAACATTCAGGTGCACCTGTGCAGCCTGGGTCACATGACGTCAGGGCAATGTGGGAAATACAGCCTCCGCCCCCCCTCCCATTGTATGTGTGATTTCACGCTGGAGGTAACTGGGAGCTGGTCGCTGTGTTTCGGACCTCATGCACCTATCTGTTATTATCTATACCACAGTAGGGATAGCGTAGGTCCCGATGCCAACTGAGATACCTTGACGCGGTGCTCGGGCTCCGGTATGTCTTTGATATAAGGATATACTGGCGAAAGTCTCATTTTAACATCAGAGTGAGGGTTTAGCCATATATTGTCAACGGCATTTTCCGCTGTAGTGCACCATTTTCCGTGAATTATCATTTTGTAAATGTCATAATATTTTAGACGGCTAAGAATTTTAGATTAAAATATACAAAATCAATTTTTAAAGACCATTTTAGTTCTGAAGTCACTGACATAATAGAAACCACCCATAAATGACCCCATTTTAGAAACGACACCCCCTCAAAGTATTTAGAACTGATTTTAGAAATGATGTTAACCCTTTAGGTATTCCACAGGAATTAAAGAAAAAATGGAGGCAAAATTTTAAAATTTCACTTTTTTTCAGATTTTCCATTTTAACCCCTTCGCGACCAGCGCCGTACATGTACGGCGCTGGGCGATGCGGGCACATGGCGCCCGCTCGCGGGTGCGGCGGGCGTCATGGCTGGCAAGTCTCTGCTGTTTCTAACAGCAGAGACTTGCCGCTACCTACTGTGTCGGCGGCGTCTTCCAGGGTGACTAGATGCCGTGATCACACGTGATCACGGCATCTAGTTGCGTCTAAACCCGGAAGCATTCGCTTCCGGGTGGTGTACAGACACCCCGTGTGGCCAATCGGGGTGTCTGTACACCATATGAAAACTGTAATCCTCGCTGGTGAGGATTACAGTTTTCAAAGTGCAATTCTTATTCTGGCCACTAGATGGCAGGCCAGGATAAGAAATGAGCAATTCATGGATTTCTGAGTCTATAAAACCAGAATTGCTCATAAAGAAAAAAAAAAAAAGCCACAATATATAAGCCCATATTTGAGCTTTCTAATAGTACAAAAAAAATTAAAAAAAATGTTAAAAAATATATAAAAAATAAAAAAGATGTAAAAGTTCAAATCACCCCCCTTTCCGTATAAGTAAAAAATAAATACCTAAATAACAATAAATATAGACATCATGGGTATCACCGTGACCGAAAACGCCCGTACTTTTAAAATATAAAAAAAAAAATTCCAATACGGCGAATTGTGTGGCGGAAAAAAGCGTCCAAATGGCGATTTGCCGTTTTTTGTCGCTTTTTTTTTCTAAACAAAATTCAATAAAAAGTGATCAAAAAGTCATACACACCCCAGAATGGTATCAATAAAAACTTCAGATCGTCCTGCAAAAAATGAGCCCCCATACAGCTCTGTACACATAAATACCAAAAAGTTATAGGGGTCAAGATTTGACAAGGAAAAAAAAAAAAAAAAAAGGGCAACTTTCTAATTATTTTATCACTATGAAAACGCAGGAAAAACTATACATATTAGGTATTGCCGGATTCGTACTGACCAGTAGAATGAAAGTAATGGATCAGTTTTAATGCACATCGAACGCTGCAAATAAGAAACCCGTAGAACTGTAGCGGAATAGCGTTTTCTTTGCAATTTCACCCGGTTTGGAATTTTTTTTTCCCGCTTCCCACTACACCGTATGCAATATTAAATGGTGGCGTTGGAAAGTACAACTTGTCCCGCAAAAAACAAGCCCTCATACAGCTATGTGAACAGAAAAATAAAAGAGTTATGGCTGTTTGAAGGCAGGGAGCGCAAAACGAAAATGCAGAACCGAAAAAAGCTCCGGGCGCGAAGGGGTTAATCTATTTTTCCTGTAACACATCAAGGGTTAACAACAAAACAGACCTCAATATTTATTACCTTGATTCTGCAGTTTGAAGAAACCCCCCCCCACATGTGGTGGTAAACCGCTGTATGGGCACACGGCCGGGCGCAGAAGGAAAGGAGCGTCATATGGAGGGCAGATTTTGCTGGACTGGTCTTTGGGCACAGTGTTGCATTTGAAGACACCCTGAGGTATCCCCCACAGTGAAAACCCCCAAAAAGCGATCACATTCTGGAAACCACACCTCCCAAAGAATTCTTAAGGGGTGTAGTGAGCACTTTGACCCAAATTACGTTTTATAGAATTTATAATACTTGGCTGTGAAAATGAAAAAATTAAATTTTTTTTTACTAGAAAATGGTGCTTTAAGCCCAAACTTTCTTTTTTACAAATGAAAACAGAGGAATACCCCCACTACACAATTTCTTACCTATTTTCTTCTGAATACAGTAACACCTCAATTGTGATCACAAACTGCTGTTTGGGGACACACCAGGGCTCAGGAGGGAAGGAGCGGCATCTGGATTTTGTAACATGGGATTTTCTGAAATGGTGTTTAAGAGCAATAACTTTTTTATTTTTGTTGACTTTGCTGTGTGAGGGCTTATTTTCTGGGGGACAAGCTGTAGTTTTTATTGCCACCATTTTGGGGTGCATTTGGCTTTCTGATCACTTTTTATCTCATTTTTGGGGAGGTGAGTTGGGCAAAAATTGAAATTCTGTCAGTGTTTTTTATTTTTATTTTTTATGGGGTTCCCCATGTGATATATATGATATGATAACTTTATTCTGCAGATTGATACAGTTATGGCGATACCAAATTTATAGTTTTTTCATGTTTTACCACTTTTGCATAATAAAATCCTTTTTTGTTAAAAATCTGTTATATATTGCATCGCCATATACTAAAATCCATAACATTTTTATTTTTCTGCTGAAGAAGATGTCTGAGGGCTTGTCTTTTGCAGGACAGACTTTTTATTGGTATGATTTTGGGGTACATAAGACTTTTTGATGACTTGATTTTTTGGGGAGACGAGGTGCCAAAAAAAAGTTGTTTTGGGGTCATTTTTTTTTACAGCGTTCACTTGATGGGGTAGAGCATGTGAAATTTTTCTTGAGTCAGTAGTTTTGAATGCAGCGATACCAAATATGTCTATATTTGTTGTTTTGTTTTTTTTTTACTTTAACACAATAAGAGCATTTTGGAAAAAATATCATGTTTTTGCGTTGTCATTTTCTTAGAGCCATACTTTTTAATTTTTCTGGCTATGGTCTTGACTGAGGGCTCATTTTTTGCGGGATGAGGTGATGTTTTCATTGGTACCATTTTGGGGTATATAAGACTTTTTGGTGGCTTAATATTATGTTTTTTGGGTGACAAAAAGCTGTTTTGGCATAATTTTTTATTATGGTGTTCACCTGATGGAGTAGATCATGTGATATTTTATAGAGCCAGTCATTACGGATCCGGCAATATCAAATATGTTTATTTTTTTCCGTTTTATACAATAAGAGCATTTTTGGGAAAAAATTAACGTTTTTGTGTTTCCAGTTTCTTAGAGCCATATTTTATACATTTTTCTGGCTATGGTCTTTAGTAAGAGCTCGATGATGTGATGTTTTTATTGGTACCATTTTGGTACATACGAGTATTTGATCACTTGATATTATGTTTTTTGGGAAATTAAGTGACTAAAAATAGCTGTTTCGGCATCATTTTTATTTTTTTTTAAACCATTTCAATTTTTTTCTTTCTATAAGACAATTTTTTGTTTTTATTTTTTTATTTTACACTTTATTTCACACTTTTTTACAACTTGTCATACAAGACCTTTAATATCATGGTATCCTCAGTTACATGGGGAATGAAGCCCCCCAGAGAGGTTGTTCAGCAGTATACAGCATTGTATGGGCTCAGTGTAGGGCTGATCGAGGTCTAAAGTAGACCCAGCAGCTCCTGCGGTCTCCCGCCCCTGGTGGTCACATGACCGCCAGGACAGGAAGCTGCACATCGCTTCCTTAGCTGAATACACAGCACTCGTTTCTCTGTATCCCTGCCTTCTCTATGGGGTGCCGTGCTGTCACAGACAGTGGGCCCCCAGCACAGCAGCTGCATGATTAGTGTGCAGCCGTGATCTCTGAATGGACATTCAAAATACCAACCACTAGGATATTTATAGTCTATGGGCGGTCGGGAAGTAGTTAATATAACAAGCGTTCATCAGATTGCTTGTCTCGTACACTGCGATGCATTAGCATTAGAGCGTATGTGAAACACACTGTCATTCCTATGGAACTCTGCCACAGGCAGTGTCTCCATAGGAACTAATGTGCGGCAGCCTCTTGTCACTCAGGAGGACATAGGCTGTTACACACTGCATCTGGCTTCATTGATTCTTACTGGGGTGAGCCGGAGTGTGAGTTTCCGGGTTTTTGCTAGAAAAGATGAATTTGTCACATTTCACCACAGCATCTGAAGGGTTAAAAGTCCACGATCGGCATTACAGCCAGTCATGGACATTAGTCCCCGGTGTCTGCATCTTTAAAGTCACGGATAGCGCCATTCGTGTACGGTGCTGGTCGGGAAAATTTGAAGGGGCCCACAGTTTAAATGATCTATACACTTTTCCCTTAATCCTTATTTTTCCCTAACTCTTTACCTCATGAATATTTCCATTTTTCCCAGTCCCTAGTGCACCTCAGGGATCTACTGCACCCGGACACTAAAAACTTAGAAATACTTAAATGTTTTTTAATGATTTTTCTCTAAACATCTGGGCACTCTTTCTTATTGACTATTGGATGAACTTATTGTGAGATCAGAAGTTTGGAAAAATAGACTTAAAGGGAACCTTTCATCAACTTTATGCTGAGTTGATTTCAGTGGTCTGTCAGTTATAAGTTAATAGTAAGTGGTTGCCGAGAACCAACATCACAATCATTGCAGACTAGGCCTGGAAAAGAGTCACGCCCACCTGAGAAGAGTCCTGGTTATTCATGAATTCCTGCTCTCCCTGCCCTCCTGCTGATGATTGACAGTCTTCTACCTAGTTTTCTCCCTTTCTCTGTAGGCAAGAACAGCCAATCATCAGCAGATGGGTGGGGAGTGCAGGAGATTATGAATAACCATGACTCTTCTCAGGTAGATTTGACTCTTTTCAAGGTCTGTGCAGCAATAATTATGATGCTGGTTCTCGGAAACCACTTACTTTTAGCTCATGAGTGACACACTCATGATTTCATTATGTTAGGATGATAACCTCATTGTATCAGGATGATGATCTTACTGTGTGTTTTAATGGGAATTCTAGGATTTAAGAATAAATAGGAGTAAACAGGCTAAGTGATAAAAATATTTACTAAGTGTGATTACATATAAGGTAAAACAGACAAATCACATACAGAATACATAATAATCAATACTCACCGTATGGTGATACAAGAGAGAGATAGTGATCTACAACATCCTACTTGGATGATGTTCTCAGTGGAGTTCCCGTTATTGGTCTTTGTGCACAAAGGTTTATGCCTTTCAGACCCTGCTCCCAAGGATGTCCATAATTTATACATTTTTGTATATGTTAAATGGATAGAAAAAACATGATGTGAACCCACCCTAAGATAATCACCCTGGTACATGGCCTTCTTGGAACAATACAGGTCTTTGTTATGTATATGTTATCTAACTATCCCTAACTCACTAAATTACAAGGAATATCATTACAAACATTATAGAAGGTGATATAATAATTAAAGTGGACAGAACCAATCAGTACTTAATTATGTAAAATACCCTTACAACACAGTGTGATAGGATGATTAGCTTATTGTTAGAATGATGACCTCATTGTGTTAGGATGATGACCTCATTGTTAGAATGATGACCTCATTGTGTTAGGATGATGACTTCATTGTTAGGATAATGACCTCATTGTTCGTATGATGACTTAATTGTTAGGATGATGACCTCATTGTTAGGATGATGACTTCATTGTGTTAGGATGATGACCTCATTGTGTTAGGATGATGACCTCTTTACTGTACGTGTGTTAGGATGATGACCTCATTGTTCATATGGTGACTTAATTGTTAGGATGATGACCTCATTGTGTTAGGATGATGAACCAATTACGTTAGGATGATGACCTCTTTACTATACGTGTGTTAGGATGATGACCTTTTTACTATACATGTGTTAGGATGATGACCTCTTTACTATACATGTGTTAGGATGATGACCTCTTTACTATACGTGTGTTAGGATGATGACCTCTTTACTATACATGTGTTAGGATGATGACCTCTTTACTATACATGTGTTAGGATGATGACCTCATTGTGTTAGGATGATGACTTAGGCTACTTTCACACTAGCGGCAGCACGGATCTGGCACCTAAAGGGTGCCGACGGATCCGTACTGCCGCTGATACATGTGTGGAGCCGGAGCAGCAGTCCGGCCCCACACATGTTGACACACACATTGGGACAAGACACAGACAAACATACATACATACACATACATACATACATACATACTTACATACTCCAGCCAGGGACGCCGTCAGCATGTCTTCACGCGCCTCCCGCGCGCAGTGATGACGATTCCCCACAGCGCCCTCTGCTGGGCGCAGTGGGGAAACGTCATAGCTGCGCGCAGGAGGCGCGTGAAGACATGCTGCCGGCGTCCCTGGCTGGAGTATGTGAGTATGTATGTGTTTGTGTGTATATGTATGTATGTATGTATGTCTGTATCTCTGTAGCCGGAATGACCCCCAATGCAAGTCAATGGATGACAGATCCGGATTACTGGTGTGTCACACCAAACGGATCCGTCCCCATTGACTTGCATTGGGGGTCATTCCGGATCCGTCTTGGTGCGGATGCCTGGACCGGAGAGCAAACCGCAGCATGCTGCGGTTTGTTCTCCGGTCTGAAGACGGAACGGAATGCTTTCAGGAGCCTCCGTTGTCTTCAGTTCAGTTTTGTCCCCATTGACAATGAATGGGGACAAAACTGAAGCGTTTTTTTCCGGTATTGAGCCCCTATGACGGAACTCAATACCGGAATTAAAAACGCTAGTGTGAAAGTAGCCTTAATTGTTAGGATCAGGGCTGTGGAGTCAGTAAGCCAAATCCCCGCCTCCAACTCCGACTCCTCAATTTCCCCTCACGCCGACTCCCTCATAAATGGCGCATGTTTAAGTGATAACTTTAAACAAACTTTGCATAAATCAATAGTACAGATATGTGATGACAAAAAGAGTCTGTAATACATGTTTTACTAGATATCTTTACTCTGAACTTTCAGTATCAGGCTTCTCTGGGTACAGCTCACTAAGAGCCTGATGTATGAACAATGTCTAGGTCTAAGACTTTCTTTGTTGCCCATAGCAACCAATCAGAGCTCCCATTTCATTTCTCCAGAGCACTATATGAAATGAAAGGGGAGCTCTGATTGGTTTCTATGGGAAACAAAGAAACTTCTACACCTAGACAGTTTTCATACATAAGGCCCGAGGTGTTTTGCATCAGCAGCAGATAGAAGCCATGAGAGCAGCTAACCTCTCCAAACATGAGCTCAGGGGAAAGCATACAGAGAGAACATGCACTGTGATTTATGCAGAGTTTATTGAAAGTTTACATCTACTAAGAAGTACTTGCCTTAAAGGGGTTTTCTCCGTACATTGATTCACTGGCTGACAGGTAGTTTGCACTCACTCTGTCTCCTCAGGCCGTGGGGAGGTCTCCAGCAGTTATTAGCATATTTTAACTTACTCTGACAGAGTAGGAGGTTGTGATCTCTAACACAATTACAGGTAAAGCCATCTTTCTCAGTCCTCACAACTGAGGAGGTAATCACTCAGAGCTCAGTTGCATCATTCCGTGGGGGTGAGGTCACTCCTGCTCTCAGCCAATCAGATAACAGTCTTAATGGTCTGCAGGTTACCATAGAAACCTGTGTACAGTGAGAGACCTGCTGAACTGTCTATAGTTCATGACTAAAGTAAAATCTACTGACCCCTGTATTTGGAAAATGTCTTCTTTTAACTGTCCCTTTATGATGAAAGCTAATCTTTGTAAGTAGAGAAAACCCCTTTAATCCTGTTTTCTCCAGCAGATCTGAGATGAGTGCAGCCATTCCTTCCCAGGGCCTTTTTCCTGTGATCTGTAGTGGAGGAGCTTCACTTCTGAGCATCTACATAAAGGGCAGCACACAGTCTTCTCAACTGAAAGCCTAGATCCTGAGATCAGGAACAGAACAGACATTTATAGGACATTTCATCATTTTCCCAAATTCTTATGAAAATATATTCAGCACTGAACTAAATGTACCAATTTATTATATATATATATATATATATATATATATATATTTATATATAATATTTATATTATATATTTTAGGAGTCAGTCCATTTTATACCGACTCCAACTCCGACTCCACCAAAATGGTGACCCACTCCACGACTCCGACTCCACAGCCCTGGTAAGGATGATGACCTCATTATGTTAGGATAATACCATTTAGTAGCCGCCCTGCCGGTTAGCCTCAGGTTTCTGCATATAATGCTGGTTATATTGTGGTTCCTCCTCATCACCATCCATATAATTTGGAGTCTTTTGTACCAGAACTATTTTTTTGCCCGTATGATACCAGAAGACTGGTTAACGCTCACACATTTATGTAGCGCTCAGAAGGACGTGTGCAGCATCTTGAGTGCTACCTGTATCTCAGCCCAGTGACAGATGCAAGTTACCAGCTCTGAATCAGGGCGCTGATTAGGTGGGAATGGCGAGATTACGGTGGCGGGACTCGTCAAACCCCTGTGTTATCCATTATCATGAAAATGTATGATTTAGAAACAGCTGGCTACCCCCTTCAAGAGCTATTAAGAAGAAAGCCTAATAAACAGCGGATTTACCTTCAAAGTGACTAAATCCACTAATTGACTTCTACAGGCGAGCTGGAAATTCACTACGTGCCACCAAGACAAATCTAAGTTCATGGAGAGCAGATTAATCAGAAAAGCTTTTCACCCTCAAACTGGAGACGAAAGCGGAGGAAAGAGGCGGATTATCTCTTATCCTGATGGCGGAGGGGGAGAGACCCAACCGGGCATGGCGTCCTCCGCAGGCCATTTTTCTGACCTTCATGTCTTAATTACAAGATGTTCTTCTACAGACACTCAATCATCCAGCAAAAATATTCATTTATTTGGTGAACGATCGAGATCTTACTGAGCTGCTCCAATGGGGTTCTACTCCCAAAAAGTAATATTGGAACAGGATGATAAATAATGAGTAATTCGCTGCGTCTGATCTTCCAAAAATGGGTATATGACAAGGAGGTCATGGAAGAAGACGACCACTACACAGACGTGTCCACCTTTACCTATGCTTCAATTTTGCTTTTAGACTCCAAATTCAATTCAATATCAGACATTCAATATAGACATCTCGTGAAAGAGTACGGATTATAGACATCTCAATATAGAGTACTGAGTATAGACATCTCATGAAAGAGTACTGAGTATACAGTCACGGCCAAAAGTTTTGAGAATGATACAAATATGAATTTTTACAAAGTCTACTGCTTCAGTTTTTATAATGGCAATTTGCATATACTCCAGAATGTTATAAAGAGTGATCAGCTTAACAGCAATTACTTGCAAAGTCAATATTTGCCTAGAAAATGAACTTTATCCCCCAAAACACATTTCAACATCATTGCAGCCCTGCCTTAAAAGGACCAGCTAACATCGCTTCAGTGATTGCTCCATTAACACAGGTGTGGGTGTTGATGAGGACAGGGCTGGAGATCAATCTGTCATGATTAAGTAAGAATGACACCACTGGACACTTTAAAACGAGGCTGGTGCTTGGCATCATTGTTTCTCTTCTGTTAACCATGGTTATCTCTAAAGAAACACGTGCAGTCATCATTGCACTGCACAAAAATGGCCTAACAGGGAAGAGTATCGCAGCTAGAAAGATTGCACCTCAGTCAACAATCTATCGCATCATCAAGAACTTCAAGGAGAGAGGTTCCATTGTTGCCAAAAAGGCTCCAGGGCGCCCAAGAAAGACCAGCAAGCGCCAGGACCGTCTCTTAAAAGTGTTTCAGCTGCGGGATCGGGCTACCAGCAGTGCAGAGCTTACTCAGGAATGGCAGCAGGCAGGTGTGAGTGCATCTGCACGCACTGTGAGGCGGAGATTCTTGGAGCAAGGCCTGGTCTCAAGGAGGGTAGCAAAGAAGCCACTTCTCTCCAGAAAAAACATCAGGGACAGACTGATATTCTGCAAAAGGTACAGGGAGTGGACTGCTGAGGACTGGGGGAAAGTCATTTTCTCTGATGAATCCCCTTTTCGATTGTTTGGGACATCTGGAAAACAGCTTATTCGGAGAAGACGAGGTGAGCGCTACCACCAGTCTTGTCTCATGCCAACTGTAAAGCATCCTGAAACCATTCATGTGTGGGGTTGCTTCTCAGCCAAGGGAATCGGCTCTCTCACAGTCTTGCCATGAATAAAGAATGGAACCAGAATGTCCTCCGAGAGCAACTTCTCCCAACCGTCCAAGAGCAGTTTGGCGATCAACAATGCCTTTTCCAGCATGATGGAGCACCTTGCCATAAAGCAAAGGTGATAACTAAATGGCTCAGGGAACAAAACATAGAGATTTTGGGTCCATGGCCTGGAAACTCCCCAGATCTTAATCCCATTGAGAACTTGTGGTCAATCATCAAGAGACGGGTGGACAAACAAAAACCTACAAATTCTGACAAAATGCAAGCATTGATTGTGCAAGAATGGACGGCTATCAGTCAGGATTTGGTCCAGAAGTTGATTGAGAGCATGCCAGGGAGAATTGCAGAGGTCCTGAAGAAGAAGGGTCAACACTGCAAATATTGACTTGCTGCATTAACTCATTCTAACTGTCAATATAAGCTTTTGTTACTCATAATATGATTGCAATTATATTTCTGTATGTGATAAAAACATCTGACAAACACACATAAAAACCAGAGGGCAGCAGATCATGTGAGAATAGAAGATTTGTGTCATTCTCAAAACTTTTGGCCATGACTGTAGACATCTCATGAAAGAGTACTGAGTATAGACATCTCAATATAGAGTACTGAGTACAGGCATCTCGTGACAAAATATTGAGTATAGACATCTCAAGAGAGATCACTGAGTATAGACATTTTGTGGCAGAGTACTGAGTACAGACATCTCAAGATAAAGTACTGAGTATAAATATCTCATGGCAGAATATCAAGCATAGACATCTCGGTTGCAGAGTATTGAGTACAGACATCTCATAACAGAGTACTGTGTATAGACATTTCATGGCAGAGTACTGAGGTGGACATCTTGTGGCAGAGTATTGAGTTTGGACATCTTGTGGCAGAGTACTGAGTGTGGACATCTCAAGACATAGTACTGAGAATGGACATTCCATGGCAGAGTATTGAGTATAGATATCGCATGGCAGAGTACTGAGTTTGGACATATCGTGGCAGAGTACTGAGTGTGGACATCTCATGCAGAGTACTGAGTGTGAACATATCGTGGCAGAGTACTGAGTGTGGACATCTCATGGCAGAGTACTGAGTGTGAACATATCGTGGCAGAGTACTGAGTGTGGACATCTCATGGCAGAGTACTGAGTGTGAACATATCGTGGCAGAGTACTGAGTGTGGACATCTCATGGCAGAGTACTGAGTGTGAACATATAGTGGCAGAGTACTGAGTGTGGACATCTCATGGCAGAGTACTGAGTGTGGACATCTGATGGCAGAGTACTGAGTGTGGACATCTGATGGCAGAGTACTGAGTGTGGACATCTTGTGGGCAGAGTACTGAGTGTGGACATCTGATGGCAGAGTACTGAGTGTAGACATCTTGTGGCAGAGTACTGAGTGTGGACATCTGATGGCAGAGTACTGAGTGTGGACATCTTGTGGCAGAGTACTGAGTGTGGACATCTTGTCGGCAGAGTACTGAGTGTGGACATCTTGTGGCAGAGTACTGAGTGTGGACATTCCATGGCAGAGTACTGAGTGTGGAAATCTCAAGACATAGTACGGAGTATGGAACATTCCATGGCAGAGTACTGAGTTTGGACATCTCGTGGCAGAGTACTGAGTGTGGACATCTCATGGCAGAGTACTGAGTGTGGACATCTCATGGCCAGAGTACTGAGTTTGGACATCTCGTGGCAGAGTAGTGAGTGTGGACATCTCATGGCAGAGTAGTGAGTGTGGACATCTCATGGCAGAGTACTGAGTATGGAAAACTCGTGGCAGAGTACTGAGTGTGAACATCTTGTGGCAGAGTACTGAGTATAGACATCTCATGTTAGAGTACTGAGTGTGGACATCTCGTGGCAGAGTACTGAGTGTGGACATCTTGTGGCAGAGTACTGAGTATAGACATCTCATGTTAGAGTACTGAGTGTGGACATCTTGTGGCAGAGTACTGATAATAGACATCTCATGGCAGAGTACTGAGTGTGGACATCTCATGGCAGAGTACTGAGTATAGACATCTGATGGCAGAGTACTGAGTGTAGACATCTTGTGGCAGAGTACTGAGTGTGGACATCTGATGGCAGAGTACTGAGTGTGGACATCTTGTGGCAGAAGTACTGAGTGTGGACATCTTGTGCAGAGTACTGAGTGTGGACATCTTGTGGCAGAGTACTGAGTGTGGACATTCCATGGCAGAGTACTGAGTGTGGAAATCTCAAGACATAGTACGGAGTATGGACATTCCATGGCAGAGTACTGAGTTTGGACATCTCGTGGCAGAGTACTGAGTGTGGACATCTCATGGCAGAGTACTGAGTGTGGACATCTCATGGCAGAGTACTGAGTTTGGACATCTCGTGGCAGAGTAGTGAGTGTGGACATCTCATGCAGAGTAGTGAGTGTGGACATCTCATGGCAGAGTACTGAGTATGGAAAACTCGTGGCAGAGTACTGAGTGTGAACATCTTGTGGCAGAGTACTGAGTATAGACATCTCATGTTAGAGTACTGAGTGTGGACATCTCGTGGCAGAGTACTGAGTGTGGACATCTTGTGGCAGAGTACTGAGTATAGACATCTCATGTTAGAGTACTGAGTGTGGACATCTTGTGGCAGAGTACTGATAATAGACATCTCATGGCAGAGTACTGAGTGTGGACATCTCATGGCAGAGTACTGAGTATAGACATCTCATGGCAGAGTACTGAGTGTGGACATCTCGTGGCAGAGTACTGAGTGTGGACATCTCATGGCAGAGTACTGAGTGTGGACATCTCGTGGCAGAGTACTGAGTGTGGACATCTCGTGGCAGAGTACTGAGTGTGGACATCTCGTGGCAGAGTACTGAGTGTGGACATCTGATGGCAGAGTACTGAGTGTGGACATCTGATGGCAGAGTACTGAGTGTAGACATCTCATGGCAGAGTACTGAGTATAGACATCTCATGGCAGAGTACTGAGTATGGACATCTCGTGGCAGAGTACTGAGTGTGGACATCTCGTGGCAGAGTACTGAGTGTGGACAACTCATGGCAGAGTACTTAGTATAGACATCTCATGGCAGAGTACTGAGTGTGGACATCTCGTGGCAGGAGTACTGAGTGTGGACATCTTGTGGCAGAGTACTGAGTGTGGACAACTCATGGCAGAGTACTTAGTATAGACATCTCATGGCAGAGTACTGAGTGTGGACATCTCGTGGCAGAGTACTGAGTGTGGACATCTCGTGGCAGAGTACTGAGTGTGGACATCTTGTGGCAGAGTACTGAGTGTGGACATCTTGTGGCAGAGTACTGAGTATGGACATCTTGTGGCAGAGTACTGAGTGTGGACATCTCATGGCAGAGTACTTAGTATAGACATCTTGTGGCAGAGTACTGAGTGTGGACATCTCATGGCAGAGTACTGAGTGTGGACATCTCGTGGCAGAGTACTGAGTGTGGACATCTTATGGCAGATTATTCAAAAAAATGGTCACCTGGTGCCACATATTCCGGGATTCCAGAGGAAAGGTAAGGAAGAAGGCTGGTAAAAGAGGAAGGGAACAGGCAATGGTAAGGTTGCTGGTTCTCCCCCATCATGGACGATCTCCTGCTGTTGGTCGCAGCTTCTCTCCTTCTGGTCACATTGGGTTGCAGTGGAGACTGACACTCACAGATGATACCGGCCCTGGCAGCCTATTTATAGGGGCCTGACATCCTTGTGTATTAATGCGCTGCCTATTTCTTGTGAATTGAGTTTGGGACTGACTTTTGCTTCGGTCATTTCCTTTTCTTTTCCCTCTCTCCATCTGTTTTCTGGTACTTGTAGTTCAACCTCCCAGTTTTGTCCTCCTGGTGTGTCTTCTCTGTTGCTCTCAGTGGACTCCTCCTGAGGTTGTGCTGCGTTTGTATTGATAAACAACAGCCAATCAGTGAAGGCAGAGCTGGTGAAAGAAGAGATCAGCAGCCAATGATGAGACGGGGGCGTGTCCCCGGCTGCCTCCCGCCCCCTGTAGATGCTGTAGCTGAGTTGTAGTCACAGATCACAGCTCTGTCATAATGGAGCAAGCTACAAATGTGCGGAAAATCTGAGGAAAATAAATACCAGGCAATCACCTCCCATAGGTACTGACTTATGGGTAATTACTGAGATCCAGACTGGACCATCACTTTAAGACATACCAATGTCCTATACATGTGCATACGGTGATTTAGGTATAGAAGAGCTGTGGATCATTACTGGACCCAAACAACATGGAGGCCTATGGTTCACCTAGTTACACTGGGTGAAAAGTCCAGTAATAGCAATCTCATATGATCTATGCTGGTCATATGGCTTCTATGGGACCCCAGAATTAAGGGGTCCAGGGGTTGTTCTGGTGGGTAAGTGTTTTGGGGGTAAATGATCTGAGGGACCAGGTGTCTTGCTGAATCTCTGCATACTGACCACAGGACCCTTCTCCATATACACCGTCCCACTATCATGGTGTAAGCAGAGGCACTACGGGGTTAATCCACACAGAAATCTACCCGCAGCCGACTCATTTCAGCTCAGATTTTATTCTTCCTGAATGAACTCGAGAAAAACAAGAAGCACAAAGGCAATTAATGCCGCGAGTTTCCCGTCCAGCGCCAGTACTGCTCAGACGCCTCTTTCAGATTTCATTCTCCTTTTAATTATCTCGCAGTATTTGATTTTCGCAGCGAGCTGCCAGGGCATTGCTCGTCCTGAGGAATGGCGAGCTCCGGCCGGACTTCACACCTCGCACATCACGTCTTTGCCAAACTTTTTTTTCCTCTCTTTAATGAATGAATTCAAAGCGGGGTTACATGAGGGACAGGGAGTAAATAATTAGATCAGGACGGGGTCAGCCGGGGGGGGGGGGGGCGCTCGGCCCCAAAGATGACCCAAGTGGAAGAATCCGTCAGACGGGACATCTGGGGGTTAGAGAGATCCTAACGAGCTGCCGCTACGAGATGGGAAATCAATGTACAATGTATTTGTTACCGGAACACAGGAACAGGATCGGGAAACTAAAACCTTTCCATCTGTCACAGCGACAGACCTGGAAAACTCAGAAAAGTACATATAGATACAATGTCACTGTGATCGTTACATATAGATACAATGTTACTGTGATCGTTACATATAGATACAATACAATGTTACTGTGATCGTTACATATAGATACAATGTTACTGTGATCGTTACATATAGATACAATGTTACTGTGATCGTTACATATAGATACAATACAATGTTACTGTGATCGTTACATATAGATACAATGTTACTGTGATCGCTACATATAGATACAATGTTACTGTGATCGTTACATATAGATACAATGTTACAGCCAGCGTTACATATAGATACAATGTTACTGTGATTGTTACATATAGATACAATGTCACTGTGATCGTTACATATAGATACAATGTTACAGCCAGCGTTACATATAGATACAATGTCACTGTGATAGCTACATATAGATACAATGTTACTGTGATCGTTACATATAGATACAATGTCACTGTGATAGTTACATATAGATACAATGTCACTGTGATAGTTACATATAGATACAATGTTACTGTGATCGTTACATATAGATACAATGTCACTGTGATCGTTACATATAGATACAATGTTACTGTGATCGTTACATATAGATACAAGGCAGGACTAAGCATCTCTCGGCCACATCATATATTTGGCTATTATGCCTTTAACCAAGAGTCTCCTGATGAACCTCACATCACTTTGAAGGGGAAAAGCGTCGAGACCATATGAGACCGCATCTGTGAACACAGGCATACCGAACTTTGGGATATTTTACGAGGTAGGGTGTATCTAGCGGAAAGGGTACAGCCACCGATAAGTGGGGCCGCTCCTATCGGGGCGATTACTCCCCTTTTAGGCAGGGACGGGATAGTTCAAGCAGGGACAGTATCCCACCTGCCTGAAAGTGTGACTCCTGATCAGCACTGGAGAAGAATTTCTGCAGCCTCCGGTGATTGAAGCATTTGAAAATAGATGAGCTCCCCTCCTCTCTACAAGAGTGACCGTAAGTGGCCACCATTGTGGTAAAACATCATTTGCTATTTATCAAATTGTAAAACAAGTAGCCTGTGACTATCATCAGAAATATCTTTATTGTTTTGTTATTTATCTTATGTGCACTGTTTTTTTGGTGTGGGATTCTTTAATTTGACATAGTAAAAGTTATGTTTTAATAGGGTATTGTTTTCAGTGATAAGTTTTTCAGTATACCCAGAATCAATTAATTACTTCAGTGATAAAATAGATACAATGTTACTGTGATCGTTACATATAGATACAATGTTACTGCCAGAGTTACATATAGATACAATGTCACTGTGATCGTTACATATAGATACAATGTTACTGCCAGAGTTACATATAGATACAATGTCACTGTGATCGTTACATGTAGATACAATATTCCTGTCAGAGTTACATATAGGTACTTTTGTACAGTCTCTTTTTCTGTGCAGTCTCTTCCTCCTGTGCAGTCTCTTCCTCCTGTGCAGTCACTGTGTGCAGTCTCTTCCTCCTGTGCAGTCACTGTGTGCAGTCTCTTCCTCCTGTGCAGTCACTGTGTGCAGTCTCTTCCTCCTGTGCAGTCACTTTGTGCAGTCTCTTCCTCCTGTGCAGTCTCTTCCTCCTGTGCAGTCACTGTCTGCAGTCTCTTCCTCCTGTGCAGTCACTTTGTGCAGTCTCTTCTTCCTGTGCAGTCACTGTGTGCAGTCTCTTCCTCCTGTGCAGTCACTTTGTGCAGTCTCTTCCTCCTGTGCACTCACTGTGTGCAGTCTCTTCCTCCTGTGCAGTCACTGTGTGCAGTTTCTTCTCCTTGTACAGTCTCTTTCTCCTGTGCAGTCACTGTGTGCAGTCTCTTCCTCCTGTGCAGTCACTGTGTGCAGTCTCTTCCTCCTGTGCAGTCACTGTGTGCAGTCTCTTCCTCCTGTGCAGTCACTGTGTGCAGTCTCTTCCTCCTGTGCAGTCACTTTGTGCAGTCTCTTCCTCCTGTGCAGTCACTGTGTGCAGTCTCTTCCTCCTGTGCAGTCACTGTGTGCAGTCTCTTCCTCCTGTGCAGTCACTGTGTGCAGTCTCTTCCTCCTGTGCAGTCACTGTGTGCAGTCTCTTCCTCCTGTTGCAGTCACTGTGTGCAGTCTCTTCCTCCTGTGCAGTCACTGTGTGCAGTCTCTTCCTCCTGTGCAGTCACTGTGTGCAGTCTCTTCCTCCTGAGCTCCTCCCCGCCCTCCACTGTGGATCACCACAAATGTAGCCATTTGATTGTCCTAGAGCACTTAAGGTTTTAAAGAGGACCTTTCACGACTTTAAAAAAATGAATCTGCACTATCTACCTGATAGTGCGTCCCCCACTGATGCCAGCAGCGTTGTTTTCTTAGCAAATTGTCCCCCGGTGGCTTCACACGGGCCCCCCGTTCTTCGGTCCGGCTTTATGCTAATTAGAAGGCATCGGAACAGGGAGGAGGAGACTCCCTGTTCCTCAATGGGCGTTGCTTCTGCCCTGCTGTGAGCGCTGTCCAATCAGAGCGGACCGCTCACAGCAGGGTTGAACTCCTTCGGCCCTGCTGTGAGCGGTCCGCTCTGATTGGACAGCGCTCACAGCAGGGCAGAAGCAACGCCCATTGAGGAACAGGGAGTCTCCTCCTCCCTGTTCCGATGCCTTCTAATTAGCATAAAGCCGGACCGAAGAACGGGGGGCCCGTGTGAAGCCACCGGGGGACAATTTGCTAAGAAAACAACGCTGCTGGCATCAGTGGGGGACGCACTATCAGGTAGATAGTGCAGATTCATTTTTTTAAAGTCATGAAAGGTCCTCTTTAACATCAACCCCTTCACCTACATAGACCACCAGGGAGACTGTAATTTATCCCCTCACTGTTCTAGACCACCAGTTATACTGAGATGAACCCCTGAACTTCCATAGATCATCAGGGGAGTTTTAAGTGAACCCTTTTACAGCCCAAGACCACCAATGACACTGGTATTAAACTCTTCAATGCTTTAGACCACCAGGGAAACTTACAACAATGTCTTCACTGCCCAAGACCACCAGCATTGTTCACAGTAACCCTTTCACTACTCTAGACCATCAGGAAAGCTAACATTAGCACAATTTATGCCTTAAACCTCCCAGCAATACATACATTAACCCCTTTGCCTACATAGACCACCAGGGAGACTGTAATTTATCCCCTCACTGCTCTAGACCACCAGTTATACTGAGATGAACCCCTGAACTTCCATAGATCATCAGGGGAGTTTTAAGTGAACCCTTTTACAGCCCAAGACCACCAATGACACTGGTATTAAACTCTTCAATGCTTTAGACCACCAGGGAAACTTACAACAATGTCTTCACTGCCCAAGACCACCAGCATTGTTCACAGTAACCCTTTCACTACTCTGGACCATCAGGAAAGCTAACACTAGCACAATTTATGCCTTAAACCTCCCAGCAATACATACATTAACCCCTTCGCCTACATAGACCACCAGGGAGACTGCAATGTATCCCCTCACTGCTCTAGACCACCAGTTATACTGAGATGAACCCCTGCACATCAATAGATCACCAGGGGAGTTTTAAATGAACCCCTTTACTTCCCAAGGCCACCAATGACACTGGTATTAAACTTTTCAATGCCATAGACCACCAGGGATACTTACAACAACTCCACTGCTCAAGACCACCAACAGCATTCACATGAACACTTTCACTATCCTAGACCATCAGGAAAGCTACTTATCCCCTAACACCCCTCTAGAAATACATACGTTAACCCCTTCACCAGGACTCTTGCGTCTTATCCATGTCCTTGAGACCCCCCTCCCCTCCGGTCTGATCAGACATAGTAAATGTATTCATGAAGGACATCATGGGAACGATACAGTTCTGGTTCTGGAACGATTCAAGGATTTGCTGAAGAGATTGCAGCAGTACAAGACAAGCTCAGCGTATCGGGCTCCATGAGATAAAGCACTGGTGTCAGAGCGAGCGGCTTCTATTTACTTCCCCTGTCCGTACAGTGCCGTAACAGATAGATGTATCGTGGTAGTACCGTCCCGCAGAGCGGGGTCAGCTCCTGGGGTCACACGACACCACAATCGTCCTTCACAAGGAGAAAAGACGAAGAACCAACAGGAAATCCTGCACCATGATAGTCAGGTCTATGGGAAGATATTACCATGGTGTTCAGAGGTGTACAACGGCCCAACCTCCAGAAACATGATAGAAATATCCTACATACAGCGCTGCGCAGGTGTGGAGAAAACACTGCAAAGTGAGAACGCTTCCAAAAATAGAAGGGTTAATATGAAGAAAAGAGAAATCTAAATCCGATCAGTATTTGGGGTGACCGCCCTTTTGCTCCACCATTAGTTCTTCTAGATACTTGTACATGGCAGGGAGGTTGTTCCAGACATCTTGGAGAACTAAGCCCAGATCTTCTGTAGAGGTAGGCTTGCTCAGATCCTTCTGTCTCTTCATGTAATCCCAGACAGACTGGATGATGAGATCAGGGCTCTGTAGGGGTCATGTCATCACTTCCAGGACTCCTGAAGATAGTTCTCAATGACACTGGCTGGATGTTGGGGGTTGTTGTGCTGCTGCAGGATAAATGTGGACCCAATCAGATGCCTCCTTGACCCTCACTGTACCGCTCTCCACCATCTTCATATGGGTGCTCTGACTGGTCTGTGGGTGCACTGCCCCATAAACTGCAATGTCCTGTGTGTTCTGACACCTTTTCTATCATCGTCAGCAGTAACGTTGTCAGCAGTTATCCCTATAAGAGGTCTTCTGTGGGATCGGACCAGACGTTCTCACCTCATCTTCATCCCTTATCACATCAATGAGCCTTGGCTGCCCATGACCCTGTTGTCAGTTACCACTGCATATAGAGAACACCCCACCAGACCGGCCATACTGGAGATCCTCTGACCAGTTATACTGTGGTCCTTGTCGGAGTTGATCTGACTGTTCACTAACATATCCCCCTCCCTTTCCCTCCGGCAGGCACCACCATCATCACCAGATCAATGTGAATGTTATCAATGGTCAGTGGTTTTAATGTTCTGGCTGATGGGCACACATGACCTCGCAGAGGGGCTCATTCATTAGTACAGTCACATGACCAAGCTTTACAAAGTCTGTGTATTGTAATTCGCCCTATATGTAGCCAAATGTATCAGTATGGCAGATGAGATGATACATTTGTTACAGTTCTAGGATCCTGGATACATTTCAGGATGACTCTTGGTGGCTGCTGGGAAAAACAAGCAAAACCGTAGTCGAGGGGGGCGGCTGAGGTCAGGGCAAGAAGAGTGTTTGCGACCCGATAAACAGTCCTAGGTCAGGACCGGGAGCTCAGGGTCAGAACAAAGATCCGGAAGAGGTCAGGCAGAGTCCGAGTAATCCGATAAACTCTCCAAGGTTAGGGTGGGCTTCTCAGAGGTAACACAGAGATCAGGCAGAGGTCAGGTCAGGCAGAGAAGGGTCAAATCCAGAAGTCAGGCAGGAGTCAGTACATGGCAGAGTGAAGAAGACGAGTAGCGCTCATTAGCAGGAAACTAGGGAATTATAATCTATTATTAAGGCACTCTCAGTGGGTTGATTGATGTGCAAGGCCTGGACCTGCATGTAGATGCAGAGAATACTCCCATCATCCTCACATAATTGCACATCTCATGGTTGGAGACTGAATTGCATCCCAGGACCGATCTATTTCCCGTCATGCCCCCCGTTAGGAGATATGGGGCAGATGCAGCTCTCAGCTCCAGGCCTGACAACTGACGCTCAGCCAGTACTCAGAGGACGAGGCGCCCCCTCTCTCCAGATGTCCACACTTCTTTCAAGTCACCAAACAAGTGACAGCCATAGCCGGGCGTCTCCGAGCTGTGATATCCGCAGAAGATCTGAGGCTGCGGGGAAAA